>JAUZND010061207.1:0-18179 GCA_034780555.1 Coelogynopora nodosa | reverse complement strand
AATTACTTATTTGTTAACTTTGTATATATGTACTACATATGTATTTAAATATTGTGACAGTTAAATAACATATGAATAATATGTGTAGGTCCTATAAGGATATAATGACTTCTTTTTGACTTCTTTAAGTGTATATATATATGAATATCGGTTAATAAGTAGGTTCGCTTATTATGTATAATTCTTCTGATCCCAAGGTATACGTATTAAGCGGGTTTCACTGTACTTGCACAGTTCGTACAACGCAAGTCAATTGTTGCACTTTGTTTTTTTCTTAAACCCAATGTAGAGTGAATCGTGAGAAACGCAACCTGTTTCTGATTGAGGCGGGTATCGTGGGTAGCGTGGGTCTCCTGGTACATTTAGTGAGCCACTTTCCCTATGTGATCTACGGTCTGGCCGGCCTCAATGCCGTCTATGCACTCTCCAAGCAGTTGGTTTCGCCCACGGAAATGATCCAGTTCTTACGCCTTATCTATAGATTCTTCCAGTATCATGTCTCCTCACTGGTCAATACAGTACAGCGTTGGCAGCGGATACGAAAGCGAAAGTCCGGTTAGTTAAGTTTTGAGGTATTCATCTCTAATTAAGTTGAAGATAATTGTCACAGGTTCAGAGGATTAAAAACAAAATTGTTCACTATACTATTGAAGTGATTTATAGTACTATCGTTTTGCATAGTGTAAAATTAATTTTTGTTGACATGATATTATATGAAATTACATATTTCCAGCCTAATTATTAATGTAAAGATTTAATTTCTCAAATCATTATTTGTTTTCACTTTTTTCATTTTAACAATAGATTTGTTCGAATTTTTTTCTTCTGGATATTCAAGCATGTTTATTAATACTAAATTTTTATTATACTGTAATGTTATATTTTATGAATGTTTTAAAATAATTTGGTGATTATATCTTATATTTCGTAACAGTTGCGTATTATGTATTACTTAATATTACGCCAGACTCAAGTTTACTTGAGTTGCTACAATTTCTCAAATATTATTTAATATTCCAGTATCCGACTAATATCTGTAGATGCCTCGAGCTCGTTTACGCCAGTTTAATCATCTGATTATACTAAATTCTCTTTTAACTTTATTAACTTTTAACTTTTTATTCCTACTAATGAGTGATGTATTTTTAGTCGCGGATAGGTGGGACCACGCTACCGGCTATCCATCTCCGTTAGTTCGCACCCCCAAGATGCGTCAAAGCCAACTGTTCACGACCAGTGCTCTCATTGGAGCCACCGAGTCCAAGACCTCGCACCGACTCTCTCCCGCTCTGGAAGTAGACGACCCCCCTTCGACCGCCGATACTGTCGGAAATCCTCCTTCGTTGAGCCTACTGGAGGCTCTCAGTGACGCGTTCCAATCTGTTCGACACAGGTTTAAACACGTCATTGCCGGTGGGTCGATTGCGTCGTCCATTGGCCTGGTGTCACGCTGGTTTATGTCAGCTCTGCCCGTCGTATCGTATGACTCGCTGGTCGTCTGGTGTTCCTCGGTGCGGGGTAGAATTAGACTTCAGTCGAGTCGTTCTTTCGATACTAACCTGTGCTTTCTATATTCGGTGATGCACTGTTTGGCCCACATTCCCGGCTTCAAACAAGCCTTGAATAAGCAGAGTCGAATATCGAAACGGTCGCCAGCATACAAGGTAGATTTCTTGCGTTTTTTGTGAAATCAATTATTTGCGTAATTTTTTTAAAGTATTGTAATAATTAATATAATAACAGATATATCCATTCTTTTTTATATTACGTTTTATTGATCAATAACAATAATAATATTTTTACCAAATATTATGGACGGAAGTGTGTGGACTTTTTAGATATTTTAATTTAGCTAAGTATAGTGTTCGTTAACAAAAAAAGCATTTTATTTTTATATTTTTTATTGTTTGATATCTAAATTTATAGATTTATAAATGTTTTGACATTAAACTAATAATGAAACGGATTCTTCTACTTGTCGACCTGGTTAATCTAGCCCGCTGTACCTAATCATGAATTAAAATCAGTCATTTAAATTTCGAAACTCTTACATTTTCATATAGTGATATAACCATTTATGGAACAAGTTACTTCATTTATTTAAATATATTAAAAAAACCACTAACTTCATGTCATACTATACATAACGAGTGGAACAATCGGTTTAGATGGTCACACAATTCAGGACAGTATACAATTTAATCGATTTCATGATATGCAATATACAGATAGTTATATTTAAGCTCCACACAGTAAGAGCGCCGGTGGCTATCGACTACATTTCTCATGTACTAGTTTATATGTTAATAGTAATGCATCCTGTATCTCGAAGAGTTTACTCTATGAGGCAAAAAGGCGTACAGAAGATATTATTATCTTGTTAGCCGAGTTTCACAACTACAAGAGAAAGAACTAGATGGAAAGAGCACCGTTTTACTAATAAGTTGTTTCAAATAGTATTTTATTGGTTTTATTATTGCCTTTAAAATGCTGGAAGAGATTTTCAAGACACGGTTTAATGTTTTCGTTGTGTTTACTATAATTAATGAAAGAAAGTTATTAAAACAATAATTTTGATTTAATGAAATTACTCACTTTTTAATGTAGTTTATCAGGATAATTTACATTTCGACAAATTTACTTCTTAGTAAAGAATTCCGGCTATATATAAAGAGACTTGACTTAAAAACCCGTTTATATTGAAAGCTGTTGATAATAAATAGTACTATTTTAAACTGTTTAATAACACCATATTATTCTATAATTATTTTGAGTACTATTACTATCAAATATAAGATAATAATGCATTTATTGAACTATTGTTAATTACGTCCGCCTCCTTTTCCCTGACCCGCCCATATCAACCATACAGGCCTTCATCGACCTGATCGAGCAGCCTAGCCACCCCTCTATCGGCGGTAGCAATGGCACCACCACCCCACCTCCCCCGCTTAACCTGGAGCACCTGGTGCGCGCCCTCGCCTCCCCCGCCGGCTTGCCGGGCATCGTGAGTGAGACTGAGAGTGGAGGGGGTGGTCAAAGGCAGCACGATGCTGTTGAGTTCTACACATGTCTGATCAACCTGCTGCACGATGAGGCTAAGGGTAGGTCAAAGAATATTGTGTCATATTTTATCTGAAATTTCGGTATTGATGTTTCATTTTTTATTATTTAGAATGTTTTTAAAAATATAATTATTGAATAAGTATGATCTTGTATTTTCCAGTAATATATTTTTGATTGTAATTACATTCTTAACTTATTTTAATTTCAATTTATTATTTGTATTGTTGTAATATTTTTATTTGCGGAAAAAATCATTATCAAATGCCACCATCAATAATTTAGCAGATAAAATTGTTATCTGAATCAATCTCGTTTTACATAGGACGCCATTGCCGCTCTATATCCAATGATTAATCTTTTTGTGGTGTAAGTTGTTACCTGGAACATGCGCGACTAATTTGCGTTCTTACATCATACTTTTTTTAATAAATTTCATTTTTAATTATAATAATAACTTTCATTTATTTTAATAAAATACATAATAATAATTATACGTAATTAGTTATTTTTTTAACACTTTCATTGCGGGAAAACTTTATCTTAATAGTTTTATTATTACAATTTATATATTTGAAAAAGCGTACGTTAAATTTCAGTTGCTATTTGAAGAATATTTGATAATTAAGCCTATTTTTAATTTTTTTAAATTGTATTCCTATCAACATAATGTTTCCATATATTTGTGTGTCGATATTTTAACTTCAGTATGAAACTGTTGTAAAAACTTTTATTATGTAATGTTACTACTGCTTGTAAAGCATATTGTTTATTCTATTGACATATCTCTCCAGGAAAATCGAACACGTACTTCTGCCCGAAAACAATTGATCGACTAAGCTATATTTACGGTGATTTGAACGAAGAATTAGTGTCCGGTCATATTAGTGCTCTCAATAGAGAGGTAAGGTTTGACTTTGAATTATAAAGTACTTACAGAACATACTTGTACTTACTACTAGTAATTTAGTGTTCTTGTATTTATTTAACCCATTCCTTCCTCCCCTGATACATACAGATGGACGTGGTGTGTCGCGGGGACAGTCTCCCCGCCCTGCTGGCACGTGGTCCCTCTCGCTCGGCACTGATCAAGTCGGCCCAACTGCTGCTCTATCGGCAGCGCATCCGCGATGAGGCCTCCGCTCTGCGCTCCTTCTTCGAGATCCAATCGCTCAGTCTCATCCTCTGTCCCTCCTGCAGGCGACTCAGAGTCATCTCAGAGCCGCTGTTGGTTCTGCCCGGTGAGTGGCTAGTTCTGGATGTTTGTTGTGCTCTATCGCTGACTTGTTCTTAGTTCTATGTGGGTTACGTTCTTAAAGAGTCGTTTTAGGAAAAGTTGACCATGTTTATGGTTGAATTGTAATAGTAATTGTACATTGTAATAGAGCACATTTTATTCAATTGTTCAACAGAACCAGAATTTAAGAATGCAACTGTCAAATAAGAAACAAAATTTCATATTAACATCAGGATGGTTTAAAGGAAAAAACAACATTCATGACTGAAATCCAGAAGGTTCAAACAAAAGGAATAAGTTGTCATCAAACCACATTTATTTATATTTTTTTACAATCCAAGCATAGTTTGCATACTATGTAGCTTAGCCTTGAGTGATAATATTATGGCAAGTGAAATCTGGATTTAAATGGAATTCTGTCAAATCCAAAAAAGTATAAGAATAATTGGGGACAGACCGGATCATAAATAAAACACGTGTTTTCAAAATGATATTTATTAAAGAAAAGAAAAGATTACTAAAGAATGGTGCGGGACTTTGGACCCTCAACTAATTTATGTTGCCTTTGTTATTTTAATAGAAATTATACAGAACATTTCTGTTTTATTGGAAATAGTATTTTGACATAGTAAATCCAAAAAAGTAAAAAAATAATTGGGGACAGACTGGATCATAAATAAAACACGTGTTTTCAAATTATATTTATTAAAGAAAGAAAAAAGATTGCTAAAACAATGGTGTGGGCCTTTGGAACCTCAACTAATTTATGTTGCCTTTGTTATTTTAATAGAAATTCTACAGAACATTTCTATTTTATTGGAAATAGTATTTTGACACAGTTCATAAAAATAAGCCAGATCTGATGAAATGAAAATCAATTAAATTTGATCAATAATTGATCACATTGTAATCCATAACTATAAGTTAAACTGATAGCTTTATTAATTATTAAAGTAGAAGCTAATTAAAAATATGTCTGCTAAGTTAGTTGTTTTTGAGCAAAAGTTCTGTTAAGAAACACTATAATTAATCAAACAAAGATAATCAGTTCATTTTGTAAAACGTTCGTGTTATTTATTTATAATTTTTATATCAAATAACAATGATATTAATAAGTTCAGGAAAAAAGTGCCTTGACATCTGGAAAGTCGTAAGTCAGAGAATCACTGACGGTCAACATTGCTGTACAATATTATATCCAGGACACTATATTTTAAAAATTGATTTATATTACCAATATTCGCAATAATTAATGAACTCATAAGTGCTATTCTAACTTCTAATATTATATTCTTCGCATGGTTCAGTTGCCCTACCGGACCCCAACAAAACAGCGCAGGTCGACCTGTCCGACTCCATCCGGGCCAACTTTTCCAAAGTAGAACACTTCGAGGACCTGGACTGCGCCTTGTGCGGCTTCAATCCCGGCAAGGCGACCAAGTTGGTCTCCTCGAGTAGGTCGCTCCCCTTGCCTCCCTCTTCCACTCCCTCCTCACTATCATCTGCCGGGAACGGCTTCCAGCCTGACCTTCGTAAGTTGCTAATGCATTGTATTTGTTTCAGTGACAGTTCTAACCCTAGCAGCATCTCGTGCTTTTAGGTGCCAATTAAGACGAAGAATAATATAACGATATGATATAAATACTATAATAACGATAGCATTCCTAGATTTTTTTGTTTTAAACGATCCAATCAACAGTGATTCAATTTGACCCCTCCCCGTTGCTGTTTCTGACTATAGTTATAACGGTAAACAGACCTGCCAATATTCCCGATTTTATTTGTTATTTAGTCTGTCCGATATTTAGTTGATTAGAAAAGTTTAAAACCAGAAGTTATTCAAACTTCATGTGATTGCATTTTATAACATTTTACACTAACAATTGTTATGTAAGTATTTTAATGTTTTATTTGTTATTTATTTTCTGACAATATACAATTTAACTGTTTTTCACACATTATATTGTTGCTGGTCTAATTAAAATGATGTACTTTTTTTAATAAGCTGCAAATTCTAGAATGTCCTAAGAAAAATACGTAACCCTACTCACTCTGTGAAATATAAATCAATAAAACGCATTATAACTAACTTATTTTGCGTTATAGAAACTAAAATGAGTTATATTGTGTTATTATGCGTTATTTATACTCTTCAACGTAGTCTTTCATCCTAAAAATGTCTAGACTTTATATTCTCATAAATTATATGAATGTAAGCGATGTAGATATTTGATGTATTATTTGTTTGAATTTTATTAATTTTTTACATCCCTGCATAAATAAATATAATATAACAATTTCTGATCCCGATATTTTAACTCTAAGGGTTGGCAGGTCTAGGTAAACCTTCTTTAAATACTATTTATAGAAGATAAGGTAAAATTACCTATGAAATTAATATTCCTAACTGACAAGCATACATGTAAACGTACCTGGTGCACACGTCCACCGCAGGTCCGTCGCAGGGCAACAGCTCCAACGTGACCGCCCTCATGTCCCCCATCAATCCGCTCACCTATGGCGGCCTGCCCTCCTCTCTGCGCGACCCGCTTGACGGCACCAACCTAACAGCCCACTACCAGCAACCACAACAGAAGACCTCCACTCCAATCCTGCCACGTGGACAACAACAACAAGCGCACTCCTTCCAGCGCCGGTTCATGCTGGGCCACCTGCCCACCTCTATAGCCGTCCATCTGCTCCGCTTCCGAGGCAACGACGGTCAATCACCCCACAAAAACACCATACCTGTACGCCTACCTCTGTCGGGACTAAGCCTGGCCGCGGTGTCACTAACGGATGACGCTGAGGCCGGGCAGCGGTATCAACTCAGCGGCCTGGTGATGCACAGCGGCAGTGGTCTTTCCTCGGGCCATTACACGGCGCTTTTCTCATCCCAGGAGGGGCAGTGGTTCCACGCGGATGACTCGAGAGTAGTGCCAGTGCTGTCTGGTGGGATTGAGGCTGAGCTGTTACGTGAGGATGTGCAGAGGGGGGCCTATCTGCTCTTCTATACCAGGGAGACTTCTGCAGCTGGTGGGGTGCTGTCTTCAAGTTGAGGCGTACTTTGGAGCTATTGGGTGTTGCAGAGTGGCCACTATCTAGCTGGCGAGTAGGATAAAGATAGGCAGTCAAGAGCGGAAAAGTTACTAATTTGCATCAAAACGTGACGTTAAAAACGTAAAAATATATATTATGTATTGTATCTAATGATGTAATTTAATAACTAATACTGTTTCAAAAGGTTTGTTCTAAATATTTCAGTGCTCAGTACTTGCAAGACCTGAAATTATTACATCTCGTTACAACCGTTTTTATTTATTTATATAATTACCGTGTTTGTTGTAAATAACACTAGATGTTATATTCCGCAGAAATGAAACATTGAGAAATGTTAGTTTAAGGACAGTCACATTAAATGTGAAGGAAAATATTCCAGGCCTTGCGAGTTGTCATCTTGTGGGAAAGTGGAAAGGACAGTGCTGTCTCGTATATGTACGACCGTTTGAAAGATTGCATTTTTAAAGCGTTATAATTCATGTATTATAAATTGACTTGATTTTGCTTTGAAATATTGATTTTTGAAAAGTATTTATACTAACTACTGTATGCATTATTTTATTTATTTGGATAGTTTTTCACGTATGAAAAAGTTAATAAAAATGATTCTTTTTAAATCTAGAATATGTTTATTGAAACATTACATATATTTGTACATTTATTATTATCCATGTACATGCGGAATAAAAACCTATAATAGGCAGTATTTTGTAGTCTGGTCAATTAAACAATATAGTGTAGTGTCACTGCACTATAATTTTGAACTACAGTTGTTGTCTGTTTGTTACCTTAACTTTTTAATATTGATTATAGTATATATTTAAATTCAGTATAATGTTATAGACCAATTAACAGATAATTTTATTATTTAGTTCCACTTGTTCTGTTTTAACAACACTTAATTACATTAAAATGTCATGCTATTTTTTGGTATATTCATTCATAACGAAATGCTGTAGTTTGTGACATTGTAGTTTGTAGGAAAGAAAAAACTTTGAATAAGGCTTCAATAATCTAAAATTATGATTTTCAATATCATTTTACATCAGAATTGTGCTTCAAATTTGACTACGGACCGCGTCAATTTGTGGTGCAAAATATGTGTCGGTGTTATTTTGTGTGAACAGGTATGTTATTTGTTTAAAATTAATTTATTAAAAAATGATTACATTGTATTGTAATACTTTTTGTATGCTGTTTTTCATTCGTTCCTATAAATAGTTAGAATTAAGAGTTTGATTGGGTCTATTTAGGTCTATGAAGCTATTTGCATTTCAAATTTATATTGTATATTTTGTGTTATGTTTGTATTTTTTATATACCCACTTTACTCTGAGATGGCAAAGTATATTAAAGATGTATTGCTTCATTAAATTTTCATTATTTTACTGCCATTTTGTATAAAAATATTTCGTCGTTATTCACTATTGTATGTTTTGATAAATATACTGCTGATATGAATATGACTTAAGGTTATTATTTATAGTGTAATGATTTAAAAAATGACTACACATGATGTACGACCATTAATGCTTACTTTGTCAATTTTTATTTAACCTCTATAATACATATTACCAAAGGTCCTGATAATCCCGGCAAGATAGTCAAACGTCTAATATTATTCACAGCTAATAAATTGTCTTATTTTATAAAGATAATAAATAGTGATTATTTTTTATTAAAAATTAGATGTGTTTTGATATTGTATTCTTATTTATTTTAATGATTTTTTTTAGCTTTGCCACAGTAAAAATTACGGCATAATAATACAAATAGAGAAAAAGTTTTAAAATTTGGAATGTCTCGAAAATCTAAACCAATTGGCTGCAAATATTGTATTGTGGTTTTCAGTATCGACTGGTTTGGCACTTGACAGTCTTATTTCCTGAGCTTTTTAACTAAGAGCTAAGTATTTAAATATACCATGATGAAATAATTAGAGGTTAGTTTTTTCCATTGGGAATCTTATTAGGGATTTCCCGGTGAAAAGGGTGAGAAAATATTGAGCATATTTATTGTAATAAACTGAATCAAAATATAAATTTTTACTTTATTATATTCACTATATAGGTAGATAACATTAACAGATGGAAAATTCTTAAAGTTACGAAAATAATATTATTTCCTAATGTCAATAAAATGACAGACAGCTGTACCGTACTTCGTTTATTACAATAAATTATATGCAATAATTTTGGAATGTAGGCCCTGCTATAGTCTCTCGTCTATACAGCGAAAGGTAATCGAATTCATCAACAATTTCAAAATAAATTCACTATATAGTTCAATATATATTGGTGTAAGCCCCTATTACTTTTTGTGACGCAAAAGTAAGTTGTGATTGTATTTGAAGCTGGAACGAGTAAATATTTAAAAATGAATTCTAATATAATCAAAGTAAACCATTGTAAAAGTGTTGTGTATATTAAGGATTATCTGTTTTTTTAAAGGAAACATTGAATTATACCAATTATCATATTAAGAAATTTCTTATGAACCATTTATTATTAATGAGACAACAATATAAGAATTTTTTGAACAATCAACAGCTAAGTTTTTAATATATCAATCTGTATATAAGCCTCCTTAGCTAACCTTACTCAAAAATGATAAAATACAAAAAAGCAGTACGAACATTTTTTAATCACTTAAATTAAAATGTACGTACATTGTATATAATTAACATTAGACAAACCACAAATATATAAACATATCATGGCAAACAAAATTCACTAAAGGTGGCTAGCACGGCTGTTAGACAGGAACGGGAGAGTTCGAAGGAACCTCGAACCTGTTCCGGGATAACCTTCATGGTATCCGCAAATAATCCACAATTAACCGACATTATAGCATGAAAGGGAAGACTCTTCACAATAAAAACGTATTGTTAACTATTATCAGTCTTTTCATCATTAAAATGTTGAGGGCATATTTTTACGTCGCGTCCTGAAATTTAAATAAACAATGTTTATTTGTTAACATTTTATGTAAATAATTTTTTACAATTAAAACGAATTTCGCTAAGAACAATTTTTACGACTTACAAAATATTTTCTACGAGTTTGATGATCAAAATTCGTAGGAAACTTAAAGAATCTAAATTTATTTAGTTAAAAAGTAATAATTATACATATATAGTATACATACAAAGTAGTATACATATATAGCATACATACATAGCATTCCCTGCATATATGTTTTTCTAGCAATTATCTGTATTATAGTTTGCGTAATATACATAAATTAACATTGTTTAGACATCATATAATCGTAATCGTTTGCAAAATTATGTTCGTGATGTCAATGGTACCTATAACTTGAACAAAAATTAACATCAAAAGTAGTGGGTCAAATTAATATTTTTAAATGTTTGTATCAATATAAAGCAATATCGCAGTTTAACCTGTGCTGTTAACTATCCCAAAGTTCAAAATGAAATTTTTTTACATTTCAACTGATTTCTAAAAATATAGCTGAGTCTATAATAATATGCAGAAAAAAACGTAGCTATGCTTTTACTTCGGTTTTTTGACAAATGTCTTTTAATTCGTATGAATACAGTTAGTAAAAGTTTTTATTATAAAATGTTAAATATTATAGTATATATTAATTAATAGTATATTAAATAGTAAATAAAAGGCATAACAAATTGGGTTTTAAATATGATAAAAACATTTTACTTCGTGACTTAATTATATATTGAAATTAAATAAAATATGTAAAAAGCATCATCTGTTATTATTTTTCACAGTAGTGCATCTAGTCCATATTTAAGTAAGTATTAAAAGATATCCGATGTCTACATTTGTACATATATAAGCGATATATCTATAATAAATAATATTTCTACTGTTTAAAGCCTATTTTGTGTCGTGGTTCAAATAAATAGTTGTTCATACCGAAAACATATTTTACTTTTGAATCGAAGCTTTTGAAACTTTTGCTTTTACATTTAATAAATCATTTATGCATCTTACTTTATATTGTTAGCACTTATTAGGACCGAATGCAGAATCCTTCCTCAACGCGTAGGAAACCCTAGTATACTTCATACATATTCTTACTGACAGATAGCGATAGATCGATCAGATTTTATTCACAAATTAATTTACATATGTAGCCACTATTATTATAACGGCCCGATATATTGTTTCGATTTACGTTGAATCTCAATGTAAAAAATTAGCGAAAATTATACATTTATATTTAACATAGAAATGAATTATTTGTTAGGGAATGGGGTTCATAGCTAGTGTGTTATGTTATGTTTAGAAAAGTATTTAGTGTAATATTGAGCAGCATTTCAGAGGGGTCGATGGTTGTTAATATACGTTAAAATAGCGATACATAATTATAATAATTGAATTAATGGAACCGTGTAGACTGAGTCAATTTTATTAAACGACAGTTTTATTAAAGTTAATACTATGGCGTGATTTTTAAAACTGTTGTTAGGTATGGCTGCTGTTTCGGCGTGGTTAGAAACGTTACGTTCATCTAAAAAAACTTGTCTTCTACAAGATGGTGAGTATTGAAATAATTACTTTAATTCACATGACAAGTCACTGTTTTTTAAATTATATCTGTTAACAAATTTTTAACATATCCGGCACTGGCACTGGTCCAGGACCCAGGGCCAGGGCATTGTACAATGTAAATGAATGTCAATGATATTGTAAAAACATATTCTAAGAGTTTTCAAAAAAAAATTATGATGTGTAGTTACATACATATATGTTCACAGTGACATACTAAATAAATTCTAAATGTGAGTTCTCTAACATGATAAGCTGAGGCACTGCCACTGGCATGATTTAGTATTTTTTTAAAAATATAATGATATTTTTTAACTGGTCTTGAAATGATAAAGAGTTGAGCAACTATGTCTGTAAAACCAACAATACTCAATAATCCATAAAATATAATTTAATAGAATAGCTTTGTTATGTATACAGTTTATTGAGGAAGAACATTTTGTACATCTTTATCAACTGAAATTGTAATACAAGCATAAGTTAATAAATTAAAGATAAAATATATAGAGGGAGAGACTGTACGGCATAGCTAATAATAATTAGATATTATAAAATATAATGTAATTTAAATAAAATATTACACAAAGTAAATAAACCAGGAAAAGAAAGAAACAGACAAGCTGGCTGCATATATACATGAAATTCAAGTATAAAAAGTTGACTGAAATATACTTGAATATTAATATTATTTTAGTAATATACTTTATTATTGCAAAAGTGACATTTATTTTTGCTAAAATCTAATTTTTGAAAGATATCATTAGTATAAGATTTTTATCAGATTTTTCCTAAAATGGCTTTTAGTTTTAAATGTAAACCTACCAAAATTAAATTAAAACAATATTTAATTTAAATTACATTCAAATTACATTTAAATACATTACTCTTAGTCTTATATACTTGAATTTTCTTCCCTATCAATTATGGCCACCCTGGAGAGAGTTAAAATCAATATATAGAAAATATATTGATATAAAAAGATACTCTGCATAAAAATGTATGTATACAGCAACTAGAGTCACAGGAAGTGCAATATATTTCTGCTTTTGTAGTCATTTATTAAATGCTCTATATGTTTGATTGCTAGATGCTCTAAAGCCAGTTAATTAAAATAATTTCGTTTAGAATGGGAAATAGACCATTTGAATGCCACATTGTCATTGTGAATACACATATGTTGGTTCACTGTCAAACTTATATAATCTTATTTTTAATTGCTATGCTTACAAATCATTGATATATGCAAAAATTATGACATGATGAGAATTTGAAGAGTTGTTTTAGGCATTGTAACTACCAAATGTAATAACAAAATTTTAAAATCCAAAAATAGTTTGTACTCTTGTATAAAATATAAATAGATATGGTGTAATAAATTGGATTTAAAAAAGACATAATACTAAATTTAAAAGTAAAAAATATAACTAGCAATAGACAATATAACAAACCAATTGCATTTTTATAGTTTTTCCCCCTTAAACTTATATATTAGCAGTTACTTTTATTGATTGATATTTACCTATTATTAAATTTATCCAATTACATTTACTTTATTGAGATTAACCTGATGACTGCATGGTGGCCAGTTTAAGAATACTTGTGGTTTATATTTGTTTGTTGTGCATTATGTTATATTGTTGCAGTTTTAGGTAAAATTAAGAATTTGTATTCTTCTAATTGTTTAAGAGTTTTTATAACTATTGTCTATAGCAGGATTTATAGTACATAGTATTTAACTATTAAATAAATATATTTAATTTAAATATGACTTATATTTATTGAAGTAAGCTACTTCAAATTTTGTTATTCCTATTTCAGGTAAACGAAAAGTGCATTACACCATGCCAGATGGATCAGAAATGACAGAGCAGTATGATGCTTCTACTAATGAAATTATTGGTATACCTTAAATAATTTAGTTTTATGTATTAATAACTTTGTATTATGTATTCAAGAAATAATTATATGTATGGAATAAATAGACACTGTGTACTGGAATTTCCATAGATATTAGTTGAATACTTAGTTTATATACATAATGGAAACAATTAATTCAATAATTAATTTAGAAATTTCACTAATTAAAATAAGTAGTTCAAATTGTTAAAATGTTCTAACTATAATTTTCTTATTTTTCAAAGTTTTTTTGGTAGCTTTGATGTCAACAATTTTATTCAGTAATGCTAATTTAACTGTAGGCTACAACAATATTTTGGTTTTGAAAAAACATTATTACAAATATAATTTTTAGTCTATTTAAGCATAGTGAATATTTTTTTTCTTCTATTTGTCTCCATAACCTATCATTTTTGTTATTTTTAATTGAAGAATAATGCAATTTACCAAATATGTGCTATATATATACATGATATAAATACTTTGTCTAAAGAATTATTCTTGCATGGGATTAAAAGTGGTAACACTATTCAGTAATGGAGAATGTATATTTAAATATTCATCAATTTACAGTTAAGTCACTCTAAACACTACTTAGCATACACATCAAATATAAATAGTTTCACTAACGTTTTTAGTAAATACTCAATCTAATCAAATTTCAAATTCAAGCAAAAATTCGCAAGCATTGCTAGGATCCATTTGCCTTTGTGATGATCATTACAAAAACATGGGTTATTTTCATTATATTCAACATGCATTGATCACATCCTCACATTGCATTTTACCTACTGCCTACTATAGTTGTGTATTCATAAGCGCATAACTTATACATACACACACATATATATATATAGGTCCATTTTGCAATTGACAGCAAACTAGTCTAACCATTTGAATATCAAATACTAACTATTTCGATGTAAGTAAGTAAGTAGGTACTTATGCATAGGCACAATATATGTTTTGCATATATATTAGCTGAAATACAGTGGTCTAGAAGCAAATTACCTGTATGTGATGGAGACAAATGAACTACATTTTTGTAATCTATGTTAGACATTTTTTATAAATTTTCACAAATGATATTCGTTTTAGTGTGCTTTTAAAACGCAACTGAGCAATTGAACAATGTAAATGTATGACCCTGATTTTTTTAATCAGTGGTTAAAATACTTTTTTATAACTAAAAAATATGACACATAGAATATCAAAAAGTTTAACATATCAGATAAAATGGTGTTATTATCGAACTATTTTATACCCTCCTTAGGTTATCTTACTTGCCAATGATTTTAGGGGCTAAAACTTACAACTGTAATAGAAAAAATATTTTTATTGTAAAATATATACATTTAACTTAAATATTTAAATTAATTATTAAAATTACCAGAAATTTGAAATAATACTCAAGTATGTATCATTTATGCTACTTGAAGCTTATTTATATAAGTAGTATGATAATAAAAATAAACAAAACTATTATAGATCTCATGATTTGGAATCATATGCAAAAATAATCAAGTCAATTGGTTGCATTGATAAACAATTATCGCATATATGGATCAATATATAGCATATATAAGGTTATTTCCCCATAGTTTTCCTAAACTGGAGTTTACTATGTAATCAGGTCAGAAAAATCATAATAACTGATTAATTATTTTATATATAAAAACAGTTTGAGAGTGTTTTTATAGGGTATTTTTATACCAAATTTCAAGTTAAATCGGATGATAGGAAGTTTGTTTTTCCAATGGGAGAGATAAAATACCCCCCTCCATTGAGAAAACCCTAAAAATATGTCCATGTACGAAGGGTTAACAGTGTCTGAATTTGTAAGAATCTCCAAACTATGCATTATTGGGCACATTGCTCGGTAATTTATAGTTTTATACTCTACTTATTTTGTAACAAAGTCACCAATTAGGAAGCTGCTGTCATGCTACAATTATTACAATATTTTTAGTAATAGCTATTACTCTTTCTACTGTTTTTCTGTTGCATTTTAAAATTTATTTCTAGAGCGAAAATGGAAGAAAAAAACTGAATTGGGACGATCTAGTGGTTGGGAGTATGAAATAGGAGACAGTGTGCTGCCTGGTCCACCAATGGATGTAGACACATTGATAGAAACATCCGGAAATGTAAGAATTATGTCGGACTCTCTATTACATTAGATTATAAATATAATTGAAACTAATAGATTACATTAAAAACAAATACAATAACGTAGGTTATCTTTTAATTTACACAATTACATATATTTTTTATGTATGTGATAAATAATGTAATTTCAGATTGTTTATTGAAAGTGTATTTCATGGTCCTTAATTTAAATCATATTTACATAGTGAAACAGTGTAATTATTTGCACTAATACAATTTTTATCAGTATTAATATACTCTTTAAACAGTTTTGTCTTCAGTGTTTCAAACTATTTTAAATTCGTATATATTTTAAATTCGTATATATTTTAAATTCGTATATATTTTAAATTCGTATATATTTTAAATTCGATATATATATATATATATTCCATATAATAATAATACGTTTAAAAAATTTTAAATTCTATTTATTTAATTTATAAAAGTATTTTATATTCTTTTTACACTTAACATTTATAAAATAATTTTATGATAAATATTTGGTTTAACACATAGACCTATTTAAGTTTGTGTAAATATTTCTATGTATAGGCTACACGAATTCACAAGTAGATTTATCATATGGTCCTTATATACATCCTCAAAAACGAATTTTTCCTCAAATTTGTTATAAAATTGTTATAACTGAGTGATTAATTATTAAAACATTGAAGAATTTTGATGAAAAGATAATATTGTAAAACAAATGTTGTCTAATATCTGGTAATGTATTAAAACCTTCACTAATTGACCTCAAACCTTTGTCAGTCATATTTCCGCTTCTATAGTTATTTGATATAGTTATATTTTCCCGGAATTTAATTTGCATAACATGTATCATTAAATATTTAAAGTGCATAATTATTAATATATTTATAAAAACGAGTTTGGATTTAGAACATTAGTTTCAATTAGGATATCTAGGATATTTATCGTGTAGCCTATAATTCCAAATTGTTACGATATTCCCATAATTTTTTTTTCTCAATTCCAGCCAATTTTTGTTCGACGGGATACATTAAAAGCATTTCAATGGCGTATCCGCAATATACCTTATCCGTTAAACATTTACCAAACAACAATTGAGGATGAAGGACAATCTATTGTTCTTCGGACAACTAATAAAAAGTAAGGAGTATAATTAAATCTATGTGTTTGCATTATATGCTGCTCGTTGATTTTTATTAATATCATTTATAGATTTATTTTTTTCTGTTGCATATACGCTTTTATGTTACATGTGTACGATTATACGTTTTAAAAGGTGTACTCTCATGTTCCACAAATTTGATATTTAAATTTAGCAAACATCTAGATACCAATTTTTTTGCTCTTGTACCTTTTCGTTTCGTACTGCAGTTCATAAATGTTCTTCTGAAATTACTTTGGATAACATTTATTAAAGTTTGTAACTATAATAATTTTAACACAATAAAAGTTTACGATTGTGCCTCACTCAAATTTCCAGGGGGTTGTTTTGAAAAAAAAATCCATGAAATTGGAAATTTAGAGATCTAGATAGAATATGAAAATGGTCCAGAAAAAGGACTCACAAATAATTAGTGTTTTCAGTCTGGAACAATGCAGCATTAAAGTTGACTATACCCATTGACGGTTGATAAATACACATATATACAATATATAAATTAAGGTTTTAGTGAAATTTTTTCAGAATATTAATTATTCGCTATAGTGTTGTAGAAATTATTTATATACAGTAGACTATATATTTGTCTCAAAAGTGTTGTTTACTTTGAAACCTGGGTTTATTAACTTGTTTAAATATAATTATTATCAATTTTTATTTGTTACCAGATATTTCAAACGTTTCAATGTGCCCGACATGAAACGACTCGGTCTTTCATTAGACGCTAGTCGAATTTCTCTAGCACATTCAAACAATACTCTACTTATTACGGTGAGATATTTGATGTAAAAAAGTTCACTATTTTTGTTCATAATTCAAATATTTTTGCTGCACAATACGTACTACTCTTTATAAATATGCTTGTTATATTTAATTGATTTTCTCATAGTGATTTCTCCACATTTTTGCGCTACATAGTGTTAATCAACTTTTGATCGCAATAATTTAAAATTAATGATTTTTATGTATTTTATTGTAATAGTAGTTTAATACATATGGGGCCATTCAAGTATTACGTACGCACAGAGGGGGGTAGGGGAGGTTTATGAAATGCGTACGGCCTGCGTACAGGGGGGAGGGGGGTTTGCTT
>JAUZND010061196.1:0-18179 GCA_034780555.1 Coelogynopora nodosa | reverse complement strand
TTCCTGGGTGCGTCCCTGCATTAGCCACTGAATATCTGCAGAATGGCTACAATACAGTCAACTATAGTAGTTTACTATTATAAAATGTATGCAATCAATAGTACTGGTAAGATGCATAAACTATTTACAGTTTCAACTCCACTTAATAATGTCACGATCATATTTATATGACACAAAGGTCAACAACATGTTACCAATTTCTAACCTAAGGTATACAAGGAACGTGGCATAATCTTTCTGAACACAACTTATAACAATGGATCTATCTGATTCATTAAATATTTACTGTTATTTTATCCTTACCTTTGTGGTGGCCTTTTTCATTTACTTATGGGCCAGTGGACGGATATCCAAGTCACCCCTGGGCACCTGGTTTGTGCCATTCATTGGCAAGTCAACATTTAGTTATCGGAGAATTATACACAGGAAACCGACTGGCAAAGTTCGTGGTAAATCTGGTGGTCAATAGGAAAGGAACACTTCATTCATCAACTGAGGACATATTTTGTTTCATACACTCTATTGTATATCCCATTCTGACATTTCGTAATTTTAGTTATTATTAAAGTACTACTTTCATTTGGTTGTTGTGTCGTATTGTGTTTTATCATAACGTGTGTCGTATTGTGTTGTCATAATATACCGTTTTGCAATAACATTGTTATGATTAGAATATGTTAGCTGAGACATGTCCTCTATATTTTCCTATTATTGAGAATATTCATGAACATCACATGTGAGAATTATTATTTGCTCACAAATTTCAAAGCATCTCATTATTTCTTTTCATGATGTGGAAAAGTAGATGACTTTTTGAAAATCTATTTGTTACATAAAGCTTCTGCATTTTCTGCAATATCGTCATGACTATAATGGTTCGAACGGTGTACTGTTCTTGCCTGAGGACTTTTAGGATGTGATTGGTCTGTTTATATTCTATGCTATAAAATATCACATCAACAAAAACAAATATCACTTCAACAACGAGTTTCATATTCTAGTATCATCTCATATTATCATATTATCATATTATCATATTATCATATTATCATACATATCATATCATATACTATCATATTCTACTAGCTATTCGAGAAGCATCAAATTTCAGTGTCTTCATTTTTTGTTTAATAAATAGCTGTGAACAATATTTTATTCAGCAAACCTATTTTCTAAGATATATAAATTGTATTATATTTGTATATTGTGAAATTGTAATATATTAAAAAATGTTATAGTATAGCTGTAATTGATTTTTAATCATTTGAAAATTTGGTAATCACTTTGGTATTCCTAAAAAGTGTAATCTGCTGAAAATGTATATATATACATATATTTTCAATGCGAATTCTACTAAGTCGAACGTATGGGACCACGATTGTGTCGAGCATTGTCGAGTATGATTGTGACCATTTGAAATTCATTTGATATATACTACTAATATTAAAGAGTAATATGTATAGGCTATAATGTATGAATGCTATAGTTCTATATTATATGTATACTATAGGTGCACTATATGTATACTATATGCATGATGTAGTCATACTGTACAAATACTTCCATTTAAAATACAATAATTGATTGTTTAAAATACAGGCAAGGCCAGGCATTGTTGCACTCTATTACATGTATTTTGAACTTCATTTTCACTGTTATTCCACTTTGCTTAATTCAGTCTCATTTAATGAAATTATTTTTACAAAATTTAATACCCTAAAATCCCTAAACTCTTAAAGTTTAATTTCCTAAAATTGCAAACACTTCTTTATACACTAAAATCGCTATACTCCAAGTTTAATACCCCCAACACCCTTTAACTCTTGAAGTTTAATACACTAAAATCGAGAAACTATTAAAGTTTAACACCCAAAAATTACTTAAAATTATAGAATGTCTCCTTAAGTTACCTAATTGAGAGCTGAGAGTGACAGAGTAGAAAGGTTAGTATTAAACTTATATACACAAATGCCAGTTTCACTGCTCTTGTTCATGATCAGTTTCGTTTTCCTCTTCACAGCTCAAGTTTCCTCACATGTTGACATATCTTCATGATCATCACCAACTTGACCAGTCCAGGTCCATTGTTTGACTTGCTGCCTAACTGTAAATGTATCGACTTCGCTTTATTGTTTCTCTCAAAACGGAGTGCTGAGATAACATTATATTAAAATCATTATTAAACTAGCCACAAGTGCTAATCTTTTATATGCCTGTTTAAAAATGCCAAGTGATGATATGTAGATCTTTTGTTTTACTAGTTTTTCAATGTTCGTGAGGAGTATCCATGTTCCTCAATTTCTTTCAATTATTTTTGATCACAAAATAATTAAACTGACTGAAAAACTTATCCAGATCATAAAGTTCATTGTGTTTTGACTGTTGTCTGAACAAACCTGCACAGGAGTTTTTTTCAATGGAGGGAAATTCCATTTTGAACTCCCCTCTCCCTTCTCTCTTTTCCTCCCCTAACCGCCCCCCCCCCCCAATTGCCCTTCCATCCACTTCTGTTGTTTCTTTTTTCTTACCCCGTCCTCTTCCTTTTTTCTCATTTTCCAACCACATCCACCTGGCTTGACAAGAGGGAGGGTGGAATTTCCCCCTTGTTGTCCCCCTACTAGGTAGGTTTGCTATCGACATGTTTTTTTGATATCATCGTCATAGGAATATCCGAGTTATAGTTAGTGGTCAGTCTCTTAACTCTTTCACCATGCTGTTGAAATTATTAGATAATATTGCATATTTGCACCTGGAAGTAATTCTGGTTCTCATATAAATGTGTATGAGCGCATGAGTAAAAAAGCAATTAACAAAAATGCAAGCACAATGCCAGTATACTGTTGCCGACCATAATGTCAAGAAACACTACATTTGCAGAGAATTTTCTACGAACTCATCACCTTATATTCGATGAGCCCCTGTAGACTATTATTAGAACAGATTATAGGCCGCTATTTTACGTTGTGAGTTATATCAAAGTAATAAAAGGAGCATTATAATTATTAAAGGGAATATGTATAAGGGGGTGCAAGGCTGTTAAAAAGGCCAAAATGAAGAAGTTACTATTTTTTTAAAAATGATTCCCATATTAGGCAAAGCCAACAGACTCCAAATTTTGATGAATATGATCAACACCGCCACAATCAACACCACATACAAAAAACAGAACCTACAACATACAATAATTGTTTTTTCAAAATACTCTCCAGCTAATTAAGAAAGCGTCTTACTGGAACTTCTAACTACTTATGGGATATAATAAGATGAGAGATGTCAAATTTTCGATGATAAGAGTCAACTCACATGTTTTAGATTTAATACGGTTTAGAGTTGATACTCGAACTAAAATAAGTACAACCCAATTGCCTGATTCATATGTAAAGAATGTAACAACTGCAACACTTATAAATACATCTGGTACAGATAATCAAGTACATCAAATACAGACCACTTCTACTAATAATATAGGCTATACTCATCAATGGAGCCACCGGCGGCACCATCGAAATTGTTTTGCCACACTGATAATCTTTCATCATCAGGTTTTTAACAAGTACTCTATACTTTCAGATGACGATGATGAGCAACAGTAATGACACTGACATGAAATTTTAAAATAATTTAAATGTGTACTTTCATGCATCATTTCCTGATGTATATATTTTGAAATAATAATAAATGATGTTCTATTTGATTAATCATGTCTGCTTTAATGAGTCAAGTTGAAGAATTATATATTAGAATTTTATGGATATGGCGATATTAAACGTTAGTATTTTGGAAAATAAACTTTAGGAGTTTAGGAATTTTAGGGTATTAAACTTTATTGAAATAATTTCTAAGACATGAGATAAATTAGACAGAATTAAACAGTTAACTTTAGTTAACTTTTAACTCCATGGCGTTAAATGCAACATGTGCATCCGTTTTTTTAATAGAAGTAAACTTATAGTATGTGTGCAACATACACATTATATGTACTTATGGTAAATATATATATATATATTTATAGTATACATATAGTATCTACTTATTGCTCATTAATACTAGAATATCTCAGATAAATTTAAAATTCTCTCCGTAATACTCCCCATACTCAACTTAGTCGGAATTCTAAATGAAATCACCCTGATCGAATTGAACATTTTTTGAACATTTTTGGCGAGAAATTTAAAAATGATTTCCCCGTTGAATGGGAGTTTCGGTTTCAGGGGTGGGGATTTGGCATCTATGAGTCATTATTTATTTTTAGCTGACTTGGAAATACAACTCATATAATACTTGAACCATATATAATTACATTTTTGAAGATAAACCTAAATGTTTCACTTTGAATTAAATTGTTGCAGACAATTAGTCATATTACGTTTTTGGTACAATATTGGCTGTTCTAATTGTTTGTCACAATTTATAAGTTTAAATTAGCATGAGTTGACTAAGTTTCAGAAAAAGTAGTCGTTATCCAAAATTATATAAATTTATCATTTCTAATATTATAGCTATATGGAATATTGATGATCTCGTCATCCTCTTTTATAATATATCCTAGTCTATCAAATTGGTTATATATAGCTAGCTAGATATGAACGTATAAATGAATGCACATTGTATTAAATACATAAATGCATATATTTATGTGCGCAAGGCATATATCTATTTGTAAATTTTTTTAAAAATTTGCTAACGTGCAATTACAAGTATGAGCATATAGTTAAAAAATTTTAAATCATTGTATTATACTAATAAATCAAAATATTAATTTTTAATATTATCACGACCTAAAAAATTTGTCAATTGGTGAGATAATCCCTGAATCAGACATTTTTCTTTGTATGGGCTACAATTTCAGTAACATTTATATTGGAGAAGAATACACAAACTTTGCATATATTGTAGGTTTGCAGCAAGGTTGCCAAGATATACAGAAGTTTCGTTTACATAGAATAGAATTTTTTAAAGGAACTAAAATGGAGAAGATTGTACAGTCAGTTTAATTTTTGTAATAAAAAAGACAGCAAACATATGATAGTAAATTCATTCACATTGAATCCATTAAATCCATTTACATTAGCTTGTAACATTTTATTCAAGGCCAGACTGTACTATCTATATAAATAAAACCCTCTTTCTACCTCTGTAGAAGTGAAGTTATAAATGTATTTTAAATAGAAACACGGTTAATATTTAACTTTACGTGAATTTTTCGAAACTATGAATTTACTATTCACACCGGAAACATCAGAAATAAAAATCGGATTATATCGTTTAGTCTTTAATTTTAGATTTAATGATTGTTTAATTGAAAGCAATTAATGTCACAAATAATTAACCCACCCACTTTTTCTGTCAGCAGACTCGCATCATCTGGATTAAGTTAAAATTACACGTTCTTATAAATATAATTCGGCTCAGAAGTCCAGTTCGTATCTACTGTAATTTATTTTTGATTAGTACATATGTCGTGTATATTGTAGGCCTGGTTAACTGCAATTTCAAAATTATTCTGAAATTCCGCATAAATTTATCTTTCTTTAATTTCAGATAGATTTAGAGAAATCTATTGGTACACAATAGCTATATTTATTTAAATTTGAAAAATGCATAAAACATTTATATATTAATATTTTTACTTTTAAATATATTTCTATGCATGGTTTATAACATTTGCGTTTTTCTCAAGTTCCTTCCTTTTTCATAAGATAATATCGTCAAAATATATTTTTAAATCACATGAGAGAAGATATATCTTCGATTTCAAAGACATCCCTCAATCTCCTTTTTTCATATACATATTAAGTTACATTTTCAAAATTTAGAGATAGAAAATATATCTCAACCTTATTTATACCGACAAAGTTATATGATCCGTATGATATGGGTTTACTTAAATATCTTCAATCTTCTTATAAGCTTATCCTGTACATTTAGTATATAATAATGTACTTTGATTATAAAAATATTTCACATTAATAAATTTATTAAATTATATTTACCAAGAATTTTTTTTTTCAATATGAAAATGATATATAACAAAGCCAGGTAATGAAGTGCTACACTTTTTTTTAATATTCCATTTATTCATGCTCAATTAGTAGTTTAATACATATTCCTTATAAAAGACTTTATTTCCAAATATTCAGTTTGTAATCGATATTTATTTTATTGTTTTTGCCCTTCATTAATAGAACGTTAGGTATTGAGTCTGACACATATCTAGAAAGCACAGATGACCACTCTATTTTTTCATTTATAAGATTTAGTCATATTCTCCTTACATATCGGCAAATATAATATGTAGAACGAAAACAAACATTTTAAACGATTAAAACAATATGTGTCTACTTTAAAATATTAAAATATATCCTACGTCTAATTAAATATTCAATATAAATTAATATCATTAAACTGTTTATATTTTACTTTATAAATGCGTAACATAACATATGCATCTATGAAGCAATTTGTTTTTTATATATAATATATATATGAAATAATAATTACTGTCAGTGTCAATCTCATTATATATTGCTTATTGTTTAACTAAGCTATATATATAAATAACAATAAAAATATATAAACCCGGTTAATTAAAAAAATCAGTTTGGTATCTAGGGTAAGCAATAAGTCATAATTTTAATTTACTTATATATATATTTACTCAGCTGTATTGCATAAAAAACTCCTCGCTCACCACTTCAAATATATATAGCTTTCTTATTTCCTAAATCTGTTGGTTTTTCATTTAAAGTTTAACCTTATTTTAATCCATGAAGCATGACAGTGTCAATGCAGAAGCTTTGTTTGACTTTGAGTCTTGAATTTATTATACTGATCTTACAGATTTTACTTGACTTTATTTCAAACTATAACTATAGTTTGTACAGTACAATATGCAAAATGAAATTATTACATAGAATCAATGCAGTTTACCAAATTTATAATACCAAGTCCAAAATTCACTTAAACATGTATACAAAATGTCTTTCTGTATACATATTAATATTATATGCTATATAACTGAATATATATATACCTAATAATTAGTATATACAATATTAAAAGAGTAATACTAATAGATTTCATAATAATGTATAATATTATGCCCTCTAATAAGTACATTGCCAATGGCAATATGTAAACCAGATTAGTTTTTACATTTAATAGTCATAATCCAGTGGCAGCTGTGCTAGTTGATTTTTATAGTTACATTACTAAAATTATTATATTATTTCCTTAGCTAAGTATGGCAATATTTAGCAATTAGTATATTAGTAATTAGAATAAGTAGTCAGAATGCTAAATATTTTTATTTAAAATCACAAAGTATTTTCTGACCTATAATATGGCATGCTTATTATACAGATTAATTATATATTTATTACCTGTATATAAGAACAATTAAAGGCATATGCATAACATAAGGAATTAATATATTCATATTTATATATAATTTATTATGATGTATATTTTATATAGTTAATTCTATTAATATATATTATATAAAAATAATTTATTTTAAGTTTTATTTTATTTAATAAATAAAAAAATATTATATAATAAAATGAAATATAAAACTAATATCATAATAAATATAAAATTACAACTTAGAAATTTATGTTATTATTTACTACAATGCATAATTGATATTATCAGTATTATTAATATTATTTAGGTTTTTAACCAGACCTGCCTTGATAAGTCCAGATAGTGAATTAAATGACAATTTTTAATAAAAATTAAAATAACCCAATTAAAAATAATTTATTACATTTTTAGATAAAACAATTCATTATTACTTAACTGATTAATTTAGAGCCTTATATATATTTAAAGCTTTTTTTTAAATAATAATATTATATAAGTTTATATAATTGTCTCCAAAGACATATGTGTACATCTTAATTTTATACTTTAATAAGTAAACTTTTTAATAAAAATATATAAAACATAAAAATAATATTATATGATTTAACTTATTATGTATTATATATATAATACAGTAATTTTTAGTAAACATGTATTTTAAAAAAAGTATGAAATAAATAGAGTAATAAAAATAATATATTGTAATCAAAATGGTATGCAAGTGCAGAAAATAATGTATGTATTAAAAAAATTATTCTACATAGTAATACAAATAACAGTGTTTTATAAATATCAATGTTTTATTACTATTTCTAATAAGTTTATTAAATGCTAAATTTATAAATACATTTATTTAATTATATATATACATTATTACTCTGTGTTTATTTTATTACATAATAAAAACTTATCAATCCAAAGGGAAAGGATTATCCATAGTTTATTCTAATTCTAACTTGAATGAATACATTAAAAAAAACTAAAATAAGTATACAGATAATAAGGATGGTAATGCTTTAGGTATTAGCATTATGTATATTTTTCTCTTAAGAGTATGAGTAAGCCCACTCTTATTACCAAATAAAACCTAAAAATATAACTTATAATAATAAAGTTTATAGCATAATAGAGCATCCTTTTATCTGATAGGGATTTGGGTATTCTTTAAGGTCTGATTATCTAAACTCTTCTTGAAAGTGTGAGCCATCAAACTGGTATCTTCAGTGATCTGTATTTTATACCATACTATTTAGAAGAGTATGGCTCATCTTCAAACTAAGAGGACATATTTCCACTAATATATGAAAATACTGTATAATATACTTAAAAATATGAAATATAAAATCAAAAACCCTAAGTATTATATTTTGATTTAAAAAGTAAGATTGCATGTATGTTCACTGGAAGGTGATTGGTGAGTTTGCCCACTAATTATCAATCATTTCTACTCTGTACTGATAGTGGAAAACCACTAAAGCAGTCTGCAAATGGATTAAACTTTTGATTACTGTTTCTATCACAAATTATATCCATCAATATTTTGAGATAATATATATTAGATTAATTATAATAGTATACTGAATGTACTTATAGGGTTTTTGATCTAGTTATCTATAATTAACAATTTAATTATTTTTTAAATGACTTAATCTATTTTAAATTATAAAAATAGACTATGATAATTAAACAAAATGAATAAAATATGCTGAATATAAAATGGTTTAGTAAGTATTTGTAATGAACTTAATAGTTTCCAAATGTCTAAATAAACTAAAAAAACATTTGATTCCTACTGTGCACTGTCGAGGGCAAATACCCTGAAACCTGTCTGCAAGTGGATTTACCTGTTGATTACTGCATCTATAAAAATTCATCTATACATTATTGTAAAACTGTATGGAGAAATCTACTTGCTGTAAATTAACTTTGTCAGGTATAAATTAGTAAATTTTTTACTAGTTTAATTTTAAAGTGAAACTAACTTTGGCAGGAGTAAATTAAGTTTACTATTTTTAACAAGCTATAAGAAAATTGAGCAATATTAAAATAAATGTCACTTTATGAAGCTGATACTGTTGTTCAGTTAAAATAAGTCTCATTTCAGTTAACAGGAGCAATTATGTTTCTTGTTAACTTTTCAAAAATGGTAATATTTAACATATTCCTGAATGAGCAGGTTTTAGTGTGAGATTATTTGGCACATATTCTGCAATTTTGATATGAATGCAATTGGGAGCATATATGATGAATTCTAAAAAGGAAATTGCAGTATTTTATGTATAATAAAATATTAAACAAATTTAAAATAATTACTTTTTTTTCATTACTAAAAAAGAAATGGTGTACGAAGATCCCTTGAAGTTAACAATATGACATTATCTAACTAGTAGTATAGATTTTAAATGCAGACTTTATTGTTTTTTATTGTGGCTATAGAAAGCTTTTAAATTACATTTTGAATTTATTAATTACAATTATATATTTACATTTCTTAAAATAAATTTATAATGTTTTAAATTTATGTTGTATAAATAATAATGATATAACTATGTACATTTCATGTTCTTAAAATTTTTATATTGTATTTTAGATATGTAACATGTTGTATTTAATTCTCTTTCTATGAGATAATGCATACCACTACTATATAAAATTTATTAATTTTTTATTGCATTAATTTAAATGCCTGCAGCTAAAAGTAAGTAACATTTAACAATTATATTTGTTTGAATATTTTATTTTATTTAGAATATGATTATGTTATGCTTATTATTATTGTTATTATATTCCATTTTTACCTATTAACATCAAGTCTATTGTAATACTAATGCAAAATATTACCTAAAGCATATTTTTCTATATTATATTAAATATCATTTTAAAATGTTGTTACAATTTAACTAAACTCCATGATTTATATATATTTTTAAAATTATCAATTATTTGTAATTGAACTTAGACATGCAATGTTTTACATTAATTATTATTTTCATATCGACATGTATTGTATAATTTGAGACATGAAATGGCTTGTATTATTGCACAATTTACATAGTCCATTTTAGTGCAGTGGTAGCATCTGATTTTTAGAAATCCAATAATTGTCGCTAAATTTAAAAAGAATAATTTGTTAATTAGGCATGTTATTATTTTGTTAACTTATCTACCATTTGGGATTTATATTAAATAATGAACTTCTTAAATTGTGAATAAGGCAACAAATGTCTGTTTCTTTGGGGAAATTTTAATAAATGAGACCATTTAATTGAAATGTGTACTTTAATTTATATTAATTGCAATAAAATCTATTGTGATTCAACTATCATATAAACATTTGTTGCTGTTTAGCCGGTTGGATCCTACTTGAGCCTTTTTGTATTTGTCAATTAGATCTATATCCATATGTGTTTATATTTTATATTCTTAGAATATCCAACACAATGTAAGGAAAAGCAAAAGTGTTCAACAGCTTAGTGATTATTATATATTATCGCAATATAGTTCTGCTGCTATCTGCTGCTATTTTCAAGGGTGGGTGACCTACAACATGTGAAAACACAATGATGAGTAAAAGGTACAACTGAGAACAATGCAAAAAACCACGAGGTGGTCAATGAGAGTCTAGTTAATGAAAAGTGCAAGGGGGGGGGGGAGGACCGATAGGGGAAAAATAGACAGTTTAATTGTGAAGCTTTGAGTACATGCGGTGTAGGTGCTACGATTCTAGATGCTAGCGAATAAAAGAACTATGTTCTCTAGCTAAGCCTGAGGCACTATCAAAGTCGAAATTACGATTATGGTTAATGGAATGTTCAACCAGGACAGATTTATTTGGTTGAAGAAGGCGAACAGAAGCCTTGTGTTAAATCAATTTTCTTTTAAAAGAATTTTTCGTTACAATTTTTACATTTAACACAATATACAACACATGGAGTTTGGTAAGGTGAAAAGTTATCTTTGGGTTTAGAAAGAATTTTTCTCGGGGGAGCAAAACGAACTTAAATATAGAATATTTGAAGAAATGATTTTCTGCAAAAAGAAGTGTTTCCAAAATAGGGTAGCGTAATGAAAAGATTTGAAACTTGTTGAGGAGGCACGTCACCTCTTGGAAAAAGAGTACTTTGAATAAAACTATGATGGTATCCATTTTCTTTCAGAACTTGTTGAATCAGGGTGATTTGATAATTTTGCTTCGGGCGTGGATGGGATGTCGGCACATCTGTCTATAAACGCTTTGCAAACCGACAAGAGCTGAGACCGGGGAACCCATGGCACATCCAAATACTTGCGAGAAATATTGACCTTTATATGAGAAAACGGTTGCGAAGAGACTGAAATTGAGCACATTGCAAATATGCTCAACATGAAGAGATGTTCTTTCAGCTAGGGAGGTGTCATTCTGGAGACGACGTCGACAAATATCGATTGCTGAAGAGTCGGAATGTTGATGAAAAGAGAAACCACATCACAAGAGACCATGATGAAACCTTGTTGAGGAGGTAGAGTTGTCACAAAAGCACATAAATCTTTAAAATTGTTAATGCTATAGGGTGTATTTCCCACTAAATAAGCAAGAATGTTTGAAACATGACTGCAGAAAGATACAATTGGACGCAGAGACACATCGGGTTTATGGATCTTTGGGAGTCCACAAATTGTTGCTATGGTAGCATCAACATTTCTTAACTTATTTGTAAATTCTTTGATTGATCTTGCTTTTGTTGGTGAAGTTGATTTAGTTGGATCTCGGTTCATCTTTTTGTGTTTGTTGATCGGCTATAGTAGATCTTCGATTTCCCTGTTATAACAAGAAGTATCCATAGCTACTGTACAATTACCTTTATCGGCAAGTAATACTGAGCTCAGGATTATTATTTTTTAGTTCTTTCAATGCAGACAGCTCCTCTTTTGTTAAATTGGAGGTCGGTATTGATATGTTTGTTCTTGAGCGACGAAATGAGTTGAGCACGAACTTCCATTTTCTCGCCATTTTCTAAATGCTGTAGGCTATCTTCAACGGCAGAAACGGTATCACTGATTGGATTTTTTTTGGCGCGATAGCATAGTTAATACCCTTTTTGAGAACAGAAAGTTTAGTCTTGGTTGAATCCGACATATTTTTCACCCATTTTGATTTGTCAACGATAGAGATGAAAGACCGGTTTTCTTGTTTTGATCGAATAGAGATGAGTTTTTTCTTGTGAGTTCTCTTTACTTGATCAACAGTGAAGTCGGAAGAGGATTGCGAGAAATCGAAAAGCTGTTGAAATGAAATGGTGTAAAGATTTGAACGAAGAATATTTGAACGAAATGCGTTAACATGTTACATTAAAATTGGACATTTTGAATTTAGACAAGAGATCATAAATTGAATAGTACATATTACTTGTGATTAAATTATTAAGTTTTTTGCAGTATCAGAACAGATAATTTATTTAGCAACAATATGAACAAATACTTCTGCTTTTTAGTATTTTAATATATTTTTCTAATATTCCGGAAAATTATTAAATGTCTTGATTTTATTTTGAAATTAGCGCGGTCATCTTGATGTAAGATGAACGTTTAGACCCATACGATCTTTAAATAATCCATTATCACTTATAAATAAGCAAAGTGTTTATCTATGTAAATTATAGTCTACGAATTAGAGGACTGACCGATTACCTTGGTTGTTGGTTATTACCTTGGTTGTTGGTTATTACCTTGGTAGTTGGTTATTAGATAATTCTACTGAAATTCATAGTCTCACCTGATTATACATGGACTATGTCATTCGTTGTATGGAATTTTTTCTATATTTAATAATTATTTTTTCTGTTATGCACATATAAATAAGATATTTCTTCTGCCTTTTTATAAATTATTTAATACTATTGGAATATTGATATGTTGTACAAATGATTGCACTAACCATTTTATTGACCAAGGCTGCCCACACCGCTGATTCCTGACGTTAGCATGGTATCAAAGATCATTGGCGATGCCTTCACGTTGGCTTTGGTTGGTTACGGAATATCTGCTTCGCTAGTCAAAACTTATGCTTCTCGGAACAAATATCCAGTTGACTATAATCAGGTAATAAGAGGAATTGAATGTATTGGCCAACATTGTAGCAATAGAAAACGATTGTTTTAAATAAGTATTTAGTGTAAAGCATTGTGTGATTCTTGGCGATGAAAATGTATGTTTAAAAACAGTTTATATATTTTCAGTAAACTGTTGTCTTTATTAATATTTACATAGATAAACAATTTTAACTCGTAAAACGGTAGGTATATTTGAGAAATTATTTTAGGTTTTGCTGAACCAAATGTATTTTATTTGAAGGAACCAGATACAAGATAATGCAAATAGTTGTTGTAAGAACTTCTAATAGCTTAAAATTAATATTTATTTTGTTTTAAAATAATTTTTCAAAATCAAAGTGGCCATCAAACTTTTTCTATAAAATCCTTTTTGATTGATATCATATCTACACAATATTAACAAGAAATCTAAATAAATATGAAAACGATGAAAATAACTGTATGAGAAAACTTTATTTATGGGACATTATTTGTTTGTGCTATTTATGAAAAACGTATGGAATCGATATTTTAATCTATAAATGAGATTAGTGAACTATTTAATTGAAAGTCCTCATTAATATTCAATCTCAATGCATCCGATAAAGAAAATCATTCATAAATGAATAATATCATCTATATTATTTATTCATACATTTATAACAAATTAGAATAAATGAGACCCCTTTAATTTATTAAAACATTTAGCATGTTAAAGAATGGTTATTTGAAATTACATCTAGAATAAAGGATAAATTAAAAAAATAGTCTTTTTATTATTATAAAGATATTACATTTTTGTACCCACTAAAAGTACAAAAATCATACGTCTATTATTATTATTGGTAGTTATTGATTTAATGTAGTTTTTTATTAGAAATAATTAATTATATTTAATTTATTACGGTTATAGTGGAGTCGATCTTTGTACAGTGTTGTTGTACAGTTATTGATCATCGTACATTGATCATTGTTGTAGTGTACAATACATCTATCATAATCAGGTATGCGAGATATATAATAAGGGAACATAATCATTGGTAAGTCAAAGCCAATATGATATAATGGAACCACCAGTAACAAAACTATTACATTTGATTTTAATTAATTTAACTTCCTATATAAACTAAACATTTTCTCATTATTGAGTTATTCGTTGTAGATTTAAAAAAACTGTTCTACTATTGTTCTACTATTTATTTAATTATAAAATCTATGATATGCTTTTAACATTGTCTCAAGTTTTATTATTTTAGAATGTAATCTCAAGATAATCCGCTTCTGTTTGTTTAATAGTTCGTAAATTTTTCATTTATATTATATATAGACATTTTATCCGGTTTAATTGTTGTCTATGACCTATAAGCTAAATAGTTTTTATTTAATTATAATATCATCATCGACAATCTTTTTTTAGATTTACTCGATTTCTATATATGTTTCAATTTTTTATGGAAAGTTCTATTAAAATTGATTGGATTAGGTTTTTTTAAAGATAGTTAAATTTTATTAAAAAGTGTAGAATACATTGTATATTAATTTAAAAAAATCTAATTTTGCTGAATATATAAATATTATGGTTGAACATTTTTCTATAAATTTACAGACATACTTGTTATTTATTAATGTTCATATATTATATATTAAATTTTTTATAACATTTACAATTTTCATATTTCTTTGAAGGAATTGTGTGCCCACGGATTGTCAAATATTTTTGGATCTTTCTTTCGGTGCCACTTTGCGTCCGGAGCTCTTGCACGAACGTCAGTTGTTGTCGACGTGGGCATGAAAACACAGGTGAGTTATGATTGGGTGAATTAAAATAGAGTTGGTTATATAGAGATTATAATCGGCGGGATTAATATTCAGAGGAACAACATATTGACATTTTATCTTATTTTAACAGTTTCTATTTTACATGTTATGTATATTTATAGGCACTGGTCTACTGCATTGATTTGTTGATGAAAATGGGATGATTTGTAGCTTTATTTATTTGTTGTTTGATAATACAGTTTTGTTATGAAAAAGTAAAACTTATAATTCATAAACACACACTAACGAAACATAACATTAACATAACACATAGGCCTAGTGTTTGCCTCTTTTAACAATATTATATTAGACGTTTTAGAACCCAATTAACACGTGAACTTTTGACATTACACAGTGACACAGTGAAGGCGGTACAATTAGCATAATGTATTTTATGAGGGGATGCTGGATGATGCTCACTTTACCGGCACTCCGTTTTCGTTCTTTTTTAACCGATTGTGTTGACATGTTTGTTCATGAGTAATTAATTACCAGAATTGAACTTTTGTTTTTTGAAAATTAAAAATAAATAATTATGTAATGTTTAATTTAATCTAGTAATCATATTATGTGTTTCTTCATAGATAAGCAGTTTGGTTTCAACGGCTTTTATGTTTGTCGTGCTTCTGGTCATCGGCCCCCTATTTCAACCACTTCCTCGTGTAAGAAAATGATCGTCTTTTATGGTTCTGTATTTGGTATTCCAATCACCTTTAAAATGCAATTTTCCTTAAAATGTATTTTTTCTTAGAAATACTTAGAATACCAGTAAATATTAATTATGAAGCTCCTCTTTTTTATGTTTTATTCGCTATAGCATAATTAGTGTTTTTATTTAAATTGTATTATTTATTCTATTAATTTCTGAAATTTTTTATAGTGGTTTTTATTAATTGTAGGTAGGCCTATACATATATGTATATGAGTGTGAGGTACCCCGGATATTTAAGATGAATAGGGTTGTAAATATACCGGTATAATTATTTAAAAATACTAACTTTTATTTAAACCCCGAGCCAGACAATCATATATTACAAAATTAAATAAGTATAGCAAAAAATATGACTATAACCATGGCACCCGATTGCAAAAAATCATTTAAAACGGTTAAAACTCTACAGTAAGCTGAACATCACTTAAATATGACATACCTTTATTGTCTACTTTTCTATTAGCAACCTTTTTTTACTTGTCGAAAATATCACGAGCAGTCAAAAGATACATATAATAATAAGTGTATATTTTTGAGAATGGGAAACAAAATGATAGATACAATTAAGGAATGAGAATTAAAATAGTGAGACAAAATTTTAAAATAAGTTGCAGCAAGGAAGTAGGCAGATCTATATATAAATATTATGTATAAAATCTATAATTTAAGCGGGAAATTTGATAACACGACGAAGAACATGTAAAATACGAACATTTAAAATTTTTGATTATCTCAGGCTTATTTATAATTAGTGGTAATTAATTCAAACATTCAGTGCTTTAGATTTTAAATGTAATTCAAATTGCAATACTGAAATTAACTTCCAATAAATTTGTGGAATGCTCTATTCCTCTTATCTATTAGTGTTACATAATATAATATGCTTTTATATTTTCAAAAGTAATAGTATGCAAATTACTCTAAAATAACTATATTTATTTTTACTCTTGGAAATAAGTTATCGGAGTCCACAAGTTTCGATAAGCTATTTTTTTGAACTATAAATTACAAAGTTTTTATGAATTTATTTTATTGTACGATTATACGGATTATCACTTTCGAACATTTGAATATTTTATACTAACTCAATTGTGTATATACTTAATGATTATAGTTTTATTACATTATTATTGCGCAGTTATCAGTAATTGTCGTGCATAAATTGACGGTCAATCATTAAACATTATTAAAGCAGATCAACTTTATTCTAACAGATTCTATGGGAAAAGTACCACAACAAAATTTATGTGGAATTTTCGTATTGCATCAAAATTGAAAAAGAAGAAAGATTATTTAATTTTATTTTAAAAAATATTTCAAAATTTAAAACGATGGATACAATTTTATATCAAATGGAAGAATGAAATTGAAAAAAATAAGATTGCATTCGTGTGTTAAGATATGCACATTGATGTGAAGTGTTATCTTCAAATACAAATTGCTTTCAATCCTAGGTGTCTCTAACACACGGTACATTTTGTGGAATAAAAGTTCCTGTTATACTCGCTTCCCTAACATCTTATCGCTAAAATGGTTAGTTATACCATGAATTTTGACTAATGGTAGAACAATTTACTGAGCTGATATAGTTTCGTTCTTATAATAATTTTTTATAAGAATTTTTTATAAGAATTTAGAAAAATATACCATTTGTGAATAGTATAATTTGTAATTCAAATAGTTTCTGATACTACTGTAATATAATTATTAGCATTGTTTTGATGTCAATAATAACGTTTATGTTTAATTTCTTTCAGTGTGTTTTGAGTTCTATTATTGTGGTTTCCTTGAAAGGCATGTTCATGCAGGTGATAGATTTAAAAACTTTATGGAGGATTTCGATATTTGATTTTGTAAGTTTTGCCAAACTTTCTATGTGTTATTTAGTGCCCCTTTAACATGTTTTATGACTATTTAAACTGATTTAAGTATCATTAATAGTTACATTGGCACACTATACTTAATATCAACTAAAGATTATTGAAATTGAATTGTAGCTTGGCAAACAACGATTTATATGTTTTATGTTATTCGTTTTGTGTATTAAAGTTCAAACGCATGCAAATAAGATTTTAATAATGTAGTAATAGTAATAATAATTAACCCTATCTGAACCGGGGGGGGGGGGTGCTGATTCAGCCCCCCCTCCGAATTTTGGCTGTCTTTATTTAAAAAAAATTCAAAACAGCAAACGCTCTCGTGACTTTTCCTAAAAT
>JAUZND010061185.1:0-18181 GCA_034780555.1 Coelogynopora nodosa | reverse complement strand
ACTTATGTCTTATTTGACTTATGTCTTATTTGACTTATGTCTTATTTGACTTATGTCTTATTTGACTTATGTCTTATTTGACTTATGTCTTATTTGACTTATGTCTTATTTGACTTATGTCTTATTTGACTTATGTCTTATGACTTATGACTTATGTCTTATGTTTTATGACTTATGACTTATCACTTATGATATGACTTTATCTAAGAATATTTTATCTGGTTATTATGGATAATAAACATCACACTAGTCATTCACAGAATACAATCCTTCATATAGAAATTTTAAAATATGGGAAAAGGAAAAGGAACTGTGTTACTTGTCGTTTTTATATAATGGTTTTTAGTAGGATGAATCGAATTCTAAAAATAGTGCTAATACGAAAACACCCGTTACCAAGTCAGCGAGTGGGGTGTACATCCCGCAGGCGTATTTAGCGTGGAGTGCAGAATTAACACCATTTTAGCGATAAATAAAAATGTTTTACGAGAAAAAGATTTTGAGGGCAAAGTCTTTGAGTCCCAATTCCATATTGGTAACACAAAAGGTATAATTTCTGAAAGTTTGAGTTTATTCTTAGATATTTGGACATGATAGCTGTTCTTTGAATCGTCGTTCGGATTTCGTTATATACAATACAAGCCTCTGTAGTCAAGTAACAAGTGTTATGATGAATAAAATTATAGAAACAAATGAACAAAATGAGTTATCAATTTTGAAAATTCAATAATTAATCCTCACCCAAGTGGGAAAAGTTATTTGGGTTTTTAAATTTATCTAGCAAAGGTGGCTCAACATTCCTATTTTCCAGCTGTTTCTAAAATATTATATAAATTTTCATGGCACATTCCAATGCAAGAAATAGAGATCACATTAGATAAATTGGAAGCTTGAAAATATGCCAAATGGTAGATTAAGAGAACCTTTAATGTATTGTGTATTCAATAATATAATATACAATGTGTAACTGATAACGAAAAGGATAGTTATAATAAATTAGTTTTAAAATATGTATGAGAATTATAAATTTTCATTATTTAATAAAAACAGAGAACCTTTACACATTTTTATACTTTACGCATGGTCTGTCAAATGTTATTATTATAGTGTACAATTTTTGAAAAAGTGCCTTAAAAACACTAAAAACACTTTTAGATTCAAGAAATAACGTCTAAATGCATTTAACCTCGGATGTCATCCTACATATTTTTGAAATCTGTATATTTTAATAAACACATGATAGGTAATAGTTGGAAGTCTTTGTCTGAAAGGTTTTACCAATTTTTTCTATGTCAAATTAAAAAACTATATACGTGGTTTTTTATTGCTTTGTTACAAAACATACCTTACTAGTGAAGTACATCAGGACATTACTTTCTGAAGGTCGTGCAGATTATTTTTTAAATTCTATGACGAAATCTATGTTATTGTTCCAAATTTTAAGAATTCGCCACTTTGTAAGGAATAAGGTCACGAAACAATATAAAGTAGGTCACGACACTATATGGAAGTAGGTCACGACACTATGTGGAAGTAGGTCACGATACTATATGGAAGTAGGTCACGACACTATATGAAAGTAGGTCACGACACTATATGGAAGTAGGTCACGACACTATATGGAAGTAGGTCACGACACAATATGGAAGTAGGTCACGACACTATATGGAAGTAGGTCACGACACAATATGGAAGTAGGTCACGACACAATATGGAAGTAGGTCACGACACTATGTGGAAGTAGGTCACGACATAATATGGAAGTAGGTCACGACACTATATGGAAGTAGGTCACGACACTATGTGGAAGTAGATCACAACACTATGTGGAAGTAGATAAACCTAAGGTACCGAATATAGTTTAAATAATGCAAAAACTCGAGATTTTGTTACAAAGACGGTTTCCATTACTTGATTATGGTTTATTAAAGATATGCTATAAAGGAGTTGTCTAGAGTCAATTTTCCAAATGTAGGAGGTATTTACAATAATCATAAGCTTTTTAATAATATATAACAAAAATTATCACTCCATCATCCCAACACCATTACCTTGTTAATGCTATACATTTTTATCAAAGTGTAGCCTAATTTAATAAATTATGAATTATTTTAATTTTTGGATATTATTTCATATTATTTGCATGTTTTATTTATATATTGATTATTTATATATCGACTAGTTATATATTGGCTAGTTAGGTATATATTGATTATTTATATATTGACTAGTTAGGTATATATTGATTATTTATATATTGACTATTTATATATTTATTATTTATATATTGATTATATATATTGATTATTTATATATTGATTATTTATATATTGATTATTTATATATTGACTATTTATATATTGATTATTTATATATTGATTATATATATATTGACTATTTATATATTATTATTATCTATGGTAGGCCCTATAGCTATTCAATTATGTATATAGTTCTGGCCTATATATCAATATGTATATAGTTCTGGCCTATATATCAATATGTATAAACTTCAATATACATATTTACGTATAAATTTGGGAAGATTTTTGCTGGAAAATAATAACTTATTATCCTGTTGTTATATATTTCCATTGGACATTAAATTAAAGAGCTAAATTGATTTAACAATCACTATTAATTACATTTTCATAAATTACACAATAGTCAACTATTTTGGTTGACATTTCGACAGGTTAGCATACCCTTTTTCGTTTTTTTAACAGTTTTTGCAATGATGCCAGTTTTAACTAAAAAAAACATTGTTTTTTGATATTTCCATATATATGAAATATTTGAATGGATTAAAGTACATATCTAATAATCATATTTTTATTAAATATTCAACAAAAACGGTACCTATATATTGATTTTTCAATAATATAATACATTTTATGATGTACAATAGATAAATAAGTTATTTCGAACAATTTTTATTTGTAGTTCTACCGCGAGTTTGGTATTCATATTGTTTTGGTTGGAGTGGAAATTTGGAATGAAAGGCAATTTATACACGTTAGTTCTGCATCCAGCGATACAATTTCAAACTTTGCTAATTACAAAGGGAGATATATTTCCTCCAAACATGACAATGCTCATTTTATAACGTGAGTGTATTTCTATATATTTGTATGCTTCTCTTAATATAATAGAAAATAGATAAATGCTATATAATAATTGTACTATAAAATAATATAGTATAATACAATAGATATAATACAATAGATATAATACAATAGATATAATACAGCATAATTTAATATATTATTTGTGTTTTGAAAAATTCTTAACATTCTATGTGGGGAATTCATTAAAATAAGGAATACCGCAATGTTTTACCGGGTAGTTTTTTCATCACTTCAACATCATCTATAAATTGCATTGATACTTTGATTACTTAATCTACACACCAGCTAGTGTACATTATATTATACATAACATTTGTGTTACTCAACCTCTGCTATTTAATTCATTTGAAGTAATTCATTGTCTATAATAACTCCACAGATGCGAATATTGGCCACAATTTTAATTGTTTGAAAATAGAAATATTTTGTTTAACACTTTTTTTTACATAAAAAGCGATCATTAAGTTATTCATTAATTAATTAATATAACATAATATGTCTCTATATACATTTAATTTATAGGTGAGTAATACATACCCTACTTTCTTTATATAGAATTGAGCTAAGTTTTATTGCTAATCAGATTGGAAAAAAAATTGTCATTTTTAATTAAAGCAGTAATATAGTTGTTAACGCATTATTTTCATTGATCGTTTAAAATAATGCTATAGGTTTAGTTACGTTTTCAATTAAAAAAGTTGTCATTAATATTGTTAGGTAACGCGAATAGTATTAACACTTGTAAAAAAAGTGTCCGGAATAGCCCCACTTCAAGGTGTACCAAAAAACAATGGGTGGTACATACATACGTGTAACGTTGATCAACGATAATGTTATTTCTTCTATTGAGATAAAGTGTTACATTTTAAAATTAAACAGAGTAACGTTTTTTCATTTAAAACGGATGGAAAACAATTTGTTTATAACGCATGTAAATCGAACTATCTGACCAGAAAATATAATGTTTATAAGCATAGATTTAGAGTGTTGTTAAAAGGTTCCTGTTAAAAAATTCATTACCTATTAAAATGTTGTTTTTATTGTTTAGTGGTAAAAGGTTCGATTCTAGTGTGCTTGGAATTGCCTATATTGGAGGAATGTGCAAAAGCTTTTTGTCATCTGGAGTAACTTCAGTAAGCTGCCCGTATTATATTTATTAATGTTTTTAATTTTTGTTTTTGTTACATTTTGCTATATTACGTTAAGTTTTGAGATTTCATTTCATGGAATGGATCAAGCCAATGCATCAAATATAAAAAAGAAAACTCATTTTAACGTATTCAATAAATAAAAATGGCATCTGTTATATAACATTTTACAACAAATCAAGTTCCACTGCTAGACAACGCTTTCAAATTTGAGCAATTACAATAGTTGCACGTGACATGTTACTTCATCTCTCCTTTCAACACAATTAGTAAAAATCGCACCGCAAAAAAGTATTAAAACGATAACTATTCAATGGTCATTTTAGTAATTTTATGAAATAACAAAAATCGCAAAACAAATGTAATATATAACTATTCGATAAACTGTAATATTGATGGGTAGAATAAGTTATATAAATGCAACACAATCGGAAATTTACCATTAGATAATAAACACAAAATTTAACATTATTGTTTTTAATAAAACGAAAATAATCAAATTGAATGACAACAAATAAAATGCGAACACTCGTTTACATCAATTAAAAGAAGTCTAACCACCGTTTATACAGTTACCCTTTACCAATGCATAAACATTGCGCAAAATCGTCCTAATGTGCATTTAAAAGAAAAATGATACAAATTATACAAATGATACAAAATGATGCATTTTCAAAGGTAAATATTTAGGAAGGTTTAAATGTTACACGCATGATGTAACACATGTAGTAGAGGAAGCATTGATGATTCACCGCCACGCATGATGTAACACATGTAGTAGAGGAAGCATTGATGATTCACCGTCACGCATGATGTAACACATGTAGTAGAGGAAGCATTGATGATTCACCGCCACGCATGATGTAACACATGTAATAGAGGAAGCATTGATGATTCACCGCCACGCATGATGTAACACATGTAGTAGAGGAAGCATTGATAATTCACCGTCACGCATGTTGCCGTGCCATAAACATCAGCAGCTGCAATGTATCACGGACCCCTTGTTTTTTGTCACTTCTATTAAATGAAAGGAATTTCCTCTGATTTTTTGCACCTTCACCCGGGATTTCTGTTAATATATGTAGAAAAAGCAAAATCTTGTCAATTTGATTCTGTTGCAATTTGTGTTAGGTCATTGTACATTTAAGGTTGTTTATTACATGTTCAAAATAACAGTATAATGATTGAATATATAAAACTTAACAACAATGAGAACCACACAATAATGTAAAATAGAATTGAAAAAGGTTTTATTATTATTGACAAATAATATTACGTCAAAATGTTCCTAAAAATATTTTATTCAATATAAAATTAGTACCTGTATATCTTGTGCCTTTGTAGGTAAGAAATTATGATAACACTTTATACATTGCGTCTGTAATGGCGCATGAAATAGGCCACAATTTTGGTTTGGAGCATGACACCACAGGCTGTGAATGTCCACCTGATGTAGAGTGTATCATGGATGCTACGATTGGATCGTAAGTAAACTACATATATAATATATTCAATGTTTCCTTTCAACATTTAATTCACAAAAAACTTAACGACAAAAATTAATTTAAAATTGTCTAAATAAAAACATTACTATCTTGAGGTAAATTTCATGAACCGATGTGTTTCACCAGAACATTTTTTTATTGGCGATCTAAATAAAAATATATTTAAAACAAATGGATTTCTATGAAATTTTAATGTAAAAAAAAGAATGACAAAATTTAGTTAAAAATATATTTTTTAATGCATTGAATACCATATAATACATACAATATATACTATACATAAACTATAATAAATATATAGCAAAAATAAAGTTAGAGTTAACTTCATATGAACATTTTTAAAGTTATTGAAATAAACAGAAAAAAGAAAAAAGTCATTAAAAAAGACATATAATAAATTGAGAGTTTAACATATGTAACTTTTCAATTAATTAATAGCAATCGTATGATGTCCATAACATAAATCTTTTTCGTGGGATTTGAATTATAAAATAATATTATAATATTATTAAAAAAAATAAACGATGTATTTTAATTATTTTTAGTTATTTTATTTAACATATACATGAACTGCACGAATTCTGATTTTTAGAATTTATTTTGTAATTGAATGGTAGTATGATTGATCTATGAATGATCTATGAATGATATATGAATGGTAATATGAATGATCTATGAATGGTAGTATGAATGAACACTTTCGATCAGTTTGTGATCCCCGCAATTAAGCAGTGATATCACTATCATATAAGCAAAGAGATTGCTAACTATGTTATACAAATATTATATCAATGACTGTACAACTACTTCATGTGTCATTTTTTATTCTTTCGTTTGAGAGGTGTACAGTTTTTAAATATTTATTTTAATTACTTACGATAATAGATTTAAAAAGGTTTTGTTAATGAATACACTTACTTAAATTTTCAGATTCATTTCAACAAATTGGTCAACTTGTTCAGTGAGCGCACTTAAACAAAACATTGAATCAGGAGTTGCCTATTGTCTACGTGACAAACCGAAACTAAACTCAACAAGTACCCCTCATTGTGGAAATGGAATTGTGGAACCAGGAGAGGAATGCGACCCTGGCGTCGTAAGTAATTGTTAACATGTTCATACATTTAGTACTGAAAGGTCACGAGGTATTTATTATTCCAGGTATATTTGAAGATTAGTCCAAAGTACTGTATTATAAAACATGTCAAAGGTTCGTTGTCATTCTTTTTTAAAAAGCATATATTTTAAAGATCGAATAAAAAAATAGTCTTTATTACATTAGAGTATTACTCTAGTATCAATTAAACAAAACCATCTATCATTTTCGTTATTAATTGAATTGGTAGCTATTTGGTTAAGTTAACTATATATATATATATATATTATATTTTGTACATTTGACATTTGACATTTAATTGACAACAATACTCTTCATATGATGGGAAAATATCTGTTGAGCCTTCAGGCTATAAATGTAAAAAACAGAACATTGTCTTAATTTGTTTACATTTTTAATGTTTATAAAATTACACATATTATATAGATATTTGTGTACTTTAGATAGATTAAAGTTTCATGAAGAGCAAGCCATGCTCAAAATTAACGAGTTATAAATCGCCCAAATACGAGTATTAAAACATACATAATAAACAAACACGACTTTTTTGTCAATAAGTTTAGATGAGCAATCATATTAAACATTAATAAAAGTTACACTTAGAAATTGTATAATTATGTTTGTACATATATTGTCAAAAAGTTTGAAGAATTTGGATAAATTTATTTGTAATATACAGAATATTGACATAAAGTTAATAAGGTAAAATTATAATAATTTTTTATATTTTATATATGCAATAGTTAATATTTTATTATGGTGATCATTTTATAATTTTGCCGATATAGAAAACTTATATTATAAATATAATGTTATTCAGTGTGCAATTATATATTATTTTTGACATTTAAATTGATCACGTTTTATTATAGTGATCAATATAGTGCACGCATTATTTTGTCAATATTGATAATTATATTTGAAAATATAATCAGTGTACAATTAAATATTATTTACATTATAAATTAATTATATTCAGATGTCGTTCGGTCACAAGTGTTGCAATGCAGATACATGTCGCTTCAAACTTGGAGCCGTTTGTTCCTCTGGCTTGTGTTGTGATGGAAACAGTTGTCAATTTCGCACTATTGGAACTCAATGTGCTGATCCAAGAGACGATTGTGACCTGCCCGAGTATTGTAACGGAACTTCAGAACGTTGTCCCGAAGATGTTAAGAAAGCAGATGGAACATTTTGCGATGATGGAAATGTGAGATAACTGTTAGTTATTATCGAATTGTATAAAAGACAACATTTTATAAATGTGAAGGAATATAATTTATGTTCTTCTAATGATTGAAACTAATGGCGTACATATAAAATTAATAAAATGGACTAAATTATAAATTATATTATTTTTAATAGTTCGCTATTTTGTATAGGTTTCTGCAAAACACTTATAAATTGTTACAACATATTTTGACAAATATAACTTGATTTAATGTCCTATAATTTACTCAGATATTATTCTAACAAATGCCAAAATATAGGCATTTTGTAGTAATCGTAAGCATTGTAACATTTCACAAAACACTTTATAGTTAGTAAATGGGGATCCCAGAAAATGTACTTGTGGCCTATATTTTAGTGGATTCCATCAACCATTACGAAGTGTTTTGTTGAATTTCTAAATATGAAGTTTAGAAACAAAAATACTATTTTCTATTAATCAACTGTACAAAACAAAAATGCTTTTTTGAATTTCAGGGATACTGTTATAAAGGCCATTGTGGTTCGGCAAACCGACGCTGCGTGAAATTGTTTGGCCCTAAATCCCAAATTACAAAAGATACACATTTTTTCTTGAACACAGATGGACGTTATGACTCCGGCTATTGCAATTATTCTAACTCACTGAACACAAACATATTCTACCCTTGCACTGCTAAGTATAACTATTGCTGCATTTTATAAAGATTAGTTTAAGTATAACATTATTTTGAAATGTGATAATATATAAGGAGAAAAAACATTATCAAATAAATAAAACATAGACGCGCCGTTCTATCCATTCCAATGTTGTAATTTATGGAGTTGTATACAATATCATAAAAAAGTATTAAATATAATCGATAAGCGCTAATCGATAAGTGCTAATCGATTTTTTGACCGAGTAATTGGTGGAGAGTTTGAACAAACAAACAAAAAATGTTGGAGTTTACATTTAGGACTTGTTCATTTATTGATAGTTTATTTACTAATCAAGTTTGCACTGTTTTATTTTATAAGATATGTATTATGTATTGCACAACATAAAAATAGTAATATTAATAGACATCTACTATATTTTAATAATTTTTAATAAAATAAATTTTACTCAAAAATTAGGGGAAAAAAAATATCATAAACATTTTGTTCTATAAAATATTTAAATTTTAATATGGGTCGGTGCTGTGCGCAGAATTTCGGAGTTTCAATTCACATTGTAAGATTCGTTTCTCTTAATATCCTGTCAATAATTTTCTATGCAACTTGTTTTAGTATGGATGAATTCACAAAAGAGTCACTTTCATTATGATGGATTCCTTTTTATCTGTTTTCACTAAAGCACCGAGTCTTCTTTATTCTTCCATTGTTTGTCGGCTCATCAATCGTTAACGCGTAGATTCTAGTTCTATTCTGTATACTGATGATAGTCAAAGCCCACAAATCGATCTGCACGTATTAACTTTGTTTAACAAGATTATCCCAAAATTTATATATGTATCTAATATACAACATACACAACAATAAACAATATCAGCATCACAACACAGACTTGCAGGTCTTCAAAAAAAAATTCTTATTATCTGGTAACAATCTTGTTAAAGTATATTATTTTATAAGAAATTTGGACACTTTCAACTACGCTTAATTGCTAATTTAAAATAAGTGCGAAAGTATTGTGAAATTTAACGTATTTTATCTAGTGTGAATTAATTTCGTTCCCCCTAATATCCTATTCCTAAAGGGTGTGTTCCGGGGACACATTTTGCAACTGAATAGAAGGCAGCTTAAAATGTAACCTCAATATGTAGAAAATGTCATCACATGTTGCTGCATACGAAAGTAATACGATAATACTCAGTTATCTCATGGATGTATCTACATGATAAATAAAGACAAGTAATGGTCACTGTAAGAAATGCAAAAGAAAAACCACAAGAAAATAAAAAATTTATTACAATTATTACAAAATATCCAAGCTTTCACTTTTTATCAAGAAGGCATAATCGTGATGTGAATATTACAAAAGTGTTTAACAGATTATTATTAATTTTAATATAATATGCGAAAAATCATCAGCCAATCATAGGTTGATATATATATATATATATACATAAAAACACATATCAACAATCTAATTACAAGCAAATACCAGACAGATACAATAATCTAAATCGATAAAATCTAGACATATACAAAGCAGCTAGTTACCATAAATTTACAGACGTGTAAATTACAAAAGAATGCATAATAACAATGGATTTAAACAGATTAAAAATAATGGTAAAGGTATTACAGAATGTACAAAAAATATTTATGTTACACAATTGAGAAGGAGTTTACTTAAATTAGCATTAAGTGGATAGAATCCGTTATTTAGGTTGACAACATTGGATTTGTTAACACAGATAAAAGTAGATTCAAATATTGTTCTAGATTTTGTAGTATTAAATTTAAAAATTAGGGAACCGTTTTTAAAATCATGATTATGCCTTCTTGATGAAAGGTGAAAGCTGGGTTATTTTATATTAATTGTAATAAACTTTAAATTTTATTGTGGTTTTTCTTTTGCATGTATCTACATGTTTTGTATAATATATCAGTAATTGAAGTTATAAACAGCAATTTATAATTTCTTAAACATGTTGAAGAGTATAGTTTACGTGTTATACATTTAGTAATTATTTTACTTGGAATGACTTATGCTGAGATAATACAATTAGGTCATATTTATAGTTGATGAGTAATCAACCAAAAAATATTTTAAAATTCTAAGAAGGTAGTTTTAGCTACGTATTTAAAATCACGCATTTTTCCAGTTGTTCAGGCATAAAATAAATCTGATTTGTAGAGTTGTCAACGTAACAAAGTAAAAGATCACAAACATTTGTATAAAATAGCAATGCTATGTACCCAGTTTTTAAAATAAATATGATCAGCCGGACGAGTCTCGCTAAAATGTTAATGTTATAAACGATACGAGTTTCGCTAGCTCATTATAAATAAAAAGTTGTAAATACTGTTGATATTGATTTGTTTGTCTTAATTTTATAATTTAACTGTCACAATCATCAAGTTGTCATTGATACAGTAAAAAACTTGAAAAATGAGTTTACTTACATCTTACATATATGTCAGAATAGTCGTACTCTTCATATGTTTCTTATGACATTCACTGCTAGTTACCTTTATTACAATTTCATGATATTTATAAGTGTTAGGAGTTTTATTAATTATCCATCTATCATTTCAGTAATCAGAGATGTGGGGTTGCTCAATGTCATGTTATTGACAATAGGCGTTTGTATCTATATGCTTGGACTGCACTAAGGAAAGCATATTCACTGACCGTTTCTGATGATGGACACGATTTCTTGTTGTATCACGCGTACCACAATATTCAGTCAACTGGAATGAGAGACCCTGGAATGGTTCCGGATGGAGCGGTTTGTGGGCCGAACAAGGTTAGTATGCAACTGTGAAATATAAGTATGAACCAGAGAAGGATAACTAATGGATTGAACCGAGGACGTGTAGATTCAGTGGAGGCCACTTCATATTACATGTGATTAAACCAAGGAGAACGTCTAACTAAATTTACATATATTTACGTTAATAGTTACGTTATTATTCAAAGCTAAAAGAAATGTTGATGAAGGTATTACTGCGTTGGATATTAGTTGCATATAATTGTCGAATATTGAACATCAAGTCACAGGATATGAGTTGCATACAATTGTCGAATATTGAACATCAAGTCACAGGATATTAGTTGCATACAATTGTCGAATATTGAACATCAAGACGCGATTTATTAGTCGCGTGCTTCAGTTAAAATATGTTGAATGAAAGGGAATATTAACATACATTTGTTCAAAATAAATTAACATCATTTTTTTCGAAATAAATTAACATATATTTGTTCAAAATAAATTGACATACATTTTTTCTAAATAAATTAACATGCATTTGTTCAAAATAAATTGACATACATTTGTTCAAAATAAATTAACATACATTTGTTCAAAATAAATGAACATACATTTGTTCAAAATAAATTAACATACATTTGTTCAAAATAAATGAACATACATTTGTTCAAAATAAATGAACATACATTTGTTCAAAATAAATTTATCTACTTGTTCATTCTTAAAACATTGAGCAAAACATACTTTTGAACATTCTTCGGTCATTGAGAACTTTTCAAATTAGTTATTTTCGGGATAAAAAAATTCTATGAGGTTACGTCTTGTGAAAAAGTTACATTATTCGTGCAATGTATTAAATGAAATTGTGTAACAAATTTAAGTCAGGAAGGTGCACGCATGCCTTTCCGAGAAATCGAGCCTCGCTACAAAATATAAACTGGACAAATAATTACTTCATCTGAAAAGGGAGAAATGCTTCGTGTATCACATAAAGGCTTTCAAAACGACAAAACATTTTGCATCATTGCAAACGTTTTTCTAATTCAAGATTGTGCCAGCGCTGCAAGAGAGAATGAGTTAATCCAAATGCCATCAATATTACATTTTATTAATATATACTTTTATTGAAGCATTTTATTGTCGTTAAAATCTTGTTTTCAAATTAGCTGCATTACATAATATTATTTGCAGATGTTTAAATAATAAATTGAAACTATCGAATTTTTTTAAACTAGGCAATTTAAATTGAAATTAAATTGCAAATTGTTAAAAAAAATTATCAACAGTATTACTGAAATAAATCTTTCTTAATAGATGTCAAATGAAATTCATGCATTACTATATAAAACAAGTAACATAGACGACGTGAAATTTATCAAATAATTGCTGTAATATTGTATTCCAGACATGTTTGAACTCGGAATGCATCCCTTTAAGTTCGCTTCAATCCGTGACATGCAACTGTGGTCCCAACGGCACCTGCAATGAAAGGGGACACTGTCACTGCGAGTCTGGTTACTCAGGACCAACTTGTAATATTGTAGGAGGCTGTGGAGGAAGTGTTGACAGTGGACCTCGTTGTACTTGTAAGTTATTTTATTGCAAAATTCCTATAATTGGTTAAAACAAAAAATAATCGGCTTTAGCTATTTCGAATGCTGATTTGTATGTATGGCTATTCTGTAAACATTTAATTTATTTAAGAAAATGCCTTATATGTTTAGCAATGATACATTTCATAGCATAATGATTTATTGATTGTTTGACATTGACCGAATTCTACTTATTTAAAACTAATATTGAAAGTGAAAGTAAATAGTTATATATTATGAAGTCGTACACGTTTTAAATTATGATGTCGCACATGTTATAAATTATGATGTTGTACATGTTATAAATTATGATGTCGTACATGTTATACATTATGATGTCGTACACGTTATACATTATGATGTCGTACACGTTATAAATTATGATGTCGTACATGTTATACATTATGATGTCGTACACGTTATAAATTATGATGTCGTACTCGTTATAAAGTATGATGTCGTACATGTTATAAATTATGATGTCGTACATGTTATACATTATGATGTCGTACTCGTTATAAAGTATGATGTCGTACATGTTATAAATTATGATGTCGTACATGTTATAAATTATGATGTCGTACATGTTATAAATTTACGCCGTGATCTTAATAGAGGAATCCGGGTTTACAGGAAATACTTATTTGAAGTCTCTTCTATGTAGACCATGTAGTTACACATTGTAAATGTTCGCAATGATATAACATTACCATGCATTTTCGTTTGATTAGAAAATCATGCTCATCCTGTTATTATGTAGTGTTACTAATTTAGTCTTCATCACTTTGTCAGTTTAACTACAAACCACAACTGTTGCATTAAAAATGTTTTATAATTAATTTTCAACTATATATTTATGTGTCATCTATCATATTATTGTATTTTACATTTATTAAGAGTAATACAATTTATGTTTTTAATTTACATTTACTTAGTTTCTAACAAAACAACATCGGATACTACTACAATCACAATGGAACCTACTACAACTACAATGAAACCTAATACAACCATAATGGAACCTACTAAAACCACAAAGGTACCTACTACAACCACAATTGAACCTACTACAACCACAATTGAACATATTACAATGAAAAAAACTACAACGAAAGCTTTAAAAATATTCCCAAGTAAGTTACTGTTTTTATGTGTGATGTTAGAAAATATTGCAGACGAGTTAAAATTCTACTTTTAAAAAAACAACTTTTAAATACTAAAATACATAATTAAATAAGTTTAAAAATATTGTGATATGTAAAATATTTGACTTACAACACATACAATATATTTATCATTTAATAAATGAAAGTAAATAAGTGTCCAGTCCAAAATATTTTACCCGTGTAGAATTGTTGAGTGCAAACAAAATTATCTGACTTTCTTTGAGAACAAAACTATCATTTATATTTTTTTTAGTTAATATTTTTGAGTCGCTTACACACACCAGAATGAACACTGAATGCTCATCATATTCATGATTGGTGTATTTCGAAGTACTGCACCAGTTGAATATGTTAAAATATATGGTTGGACATACTTACACAATTAATACTGCACCAGTCGACTGTGTTAAAATATAGAGTTGGACATAATTACACCATATCTATTACGTTGATGAGTGTGGAGAGATCTGTTAAATTTTGAAGTTCACTTATATTTAGTTTTGGTAAATGTATGTTGTCAATATTAATTAATTCGATGTTTTTGCTAGTACCACATTCTTTCAGATATTTAAAATAATTCTTTCTCTACCATTTCAGATTCATGGCTGGCCTTAACTGCGGCTATAGTAACTTGTGTCATCATTTTATAAATGGATCATCGTTATATTTGTTCAATACAGTTGATATTGACAATAGCTGAAGTTTTCTATACATTTCAAAGTCTTTATTTTATGTAATCACTTTGTTTTTATAGCATTATTTCACTTTATATCAAATTTTCGGACACGATGTATCATTAACGGATTTGGATATTACAAACTTTTAAATAGTGACTGATTTTCCAGCATTATACATGTCTTAGGCTTATATTATTTTTAAAATTGAGTATACGCACGTGTGGTAATTTATAGTAACAATAATTAATAGATAAATTTATATCAAAATCTTTTGAATTTCGAGCACAGAATTGAAACATTTATACAATTAAAACAGTAAATGGTTTAACGTAACGTGGTCATTAATTAATTACAATGTGCACACACCTATTGTTCATCTAAATGTCAGTCATACAGTTGTACTCAAATAATAATGGTTTTGACAGACCAAATTGTCTAAATTCATCTAACTAGAGGTACCCCTATGTATTATTGTGTGAATTAATGTAGAACTATCACTCATTTGTCATACGTATAAACAATATGACAGATAATAATTAATCAGATATTATTTCAATATTTTTGAATTATACTTAATAGATACATATTATTTTATTTAATATTATTTTGAATTTATTGTTTATTTATCCAGTTTTTTTTAATCTTTTGTTAATCAATTATTCTGTTGTTATTCTATTATTCATTTATTCAGTTATTAATTTGATATTTATTCAATTAAATTATTAATTACTTATTTAATTATTCAGTTTTTAAATAACTCATGTACACAGAGAGTCGCCAAACACTTGACAGATACAATGAAGAAAAAAAACATTTTCCAGCTACTCAATTACTTACGTAATAAAGTATTCAGTTAGTAAATGACTTATATAGTCAGTTTCATAATCATTCATGTATTTAACAGTTATATTTATTTAATGATTATTTATATTTTGAATGATTTTTATATATACATATAATGTTGTTATATCATGTATTTAAACAATAATTGAATAATTTATTTCTATGTATTAATTAGTAAAATTCATCAAAAATGTTTATCTGCAGAAACGTATTCTATAATTCCTTTAACAAAAAAATACATTTGTTTTCTAAAGCTAATAATTTTATTTTTTGTTCGTAACATTTAATTATTCAATTAATGTTCAGTAATATTTGTTCTTGTGTTTCTATATTTATTCATTCAGATTTCTTGTCTTCATTATTTAACTACAAACTATGTTCACTGAAAAATTCCTATTTATGAATAAAAATAATCAATATAATTGCTAAAATACTTTATATAACTTGGCTATACTAATTATAATATATATTTGATAAACAGCTGATAATAGTCCAGCAACCATTATACTTTCATATATTATTAATGCATAGTTAAATTGAAAAATGTTAATTGTAAAAATTTATATGAAAATATAAATGTTAATGTATAAATTTATAAAAATATAAATATTAACTGAAAAATATTAATTGTAAACATTTATATAATATGCCTATTGGACATATAAAAATGTCAAATTAGTTAATGAGGCAAAGTATAAAATATGGGTTACGTGAATTATCAAATAAACTTTAATGTTGACATCATTCAACGTCATGACATATTCTAGTATTAAAAAATGTTAAATTATAAAACTAATATTATAATTAAATTTTATAAACAGGAAGTTTGTTAAAAAATTCTGATAACTTTTTAGTATGAAGCAGTCATTTTTAGATACACAGATAACTTATTACGATGACGCCGTCATTTATAGATACACAGATAACTTTTTACGATAAATTTAAGTAATATTACGTTACAAATATCTGATATTTTCTATTAACAATATAACAAACATTTATAAAATGTTAAACTTTAAACAGCCGTTGTTACGTAATCCACGTAATTTTTTTGTATATTTTATTCCGATACTAAACCATTATGGGGAATACATTTAAATATTATACAATTGAATTGGAAAAAGGTCAAATATTTTAAAATTACGGTTAATTATAAATACGTATCATATTCAGTTAAGTTATAACAATTACGTTCTAAACATCAATTAACTCAATAATTTACAATATTAGTTATGTATAATATATGTTTCATCTCTAACAAACAATGACGTTTCATCTCTAACAAACAATGTTGTTTCATCTCTAACAAGCAGTGATGTTTCATCTCTAACAAACAATGTTGTTTCATCTCTAACAAACAGTGATGTTTCATCTCTAACAAACAATGATGCTTCATCTCTAACAAACAATGTTGTTTCATCTCCAACAAACAATGTTGTTTCATCTCTAACAAACAGTGATGTTTCATCTCTAACAAACAATGTTGTTTCATCTCTAACAAGCAGTGATGTTTCATCTCTAACAAACAGTGATGTTTCATCTCTAACAAACAGTGATGTTTCATCTTCAACAAACAATGTTGTTTCATCTCTAACAAACAATGATGTTTCATCTCTAACAAACAGTGATGTTTCATCTCTAACAAACAGTGTTGTTTCATCTCTAACAAACAGTGATGTTTCATCTCTAACAAACAGTGATGTTTTATCTCTAACAAGCAATGTTGTTTTATCTCTAACAAACAATGATGTTTCATCTCTAACAAACAGTGATGTTTCATCTCTATCAAACAGTGATGTTTCATCTTCAACAAACTATGATGTTTCATCTCTATCAAACAGTGATGTTTCATCTTCAACAAACTATGATGTTTCATCTCTAACAAACAGTGATGTTTCATCTCTAACAAACAGTGATGTTTTATCTCTAACAAACAATGTTGTTTTATCTCTAACAAACAAAGATGTTTCATCTCTAACAAACCGTGATGTTTCATCTCTATCAAACAGTGATGTTTCATCTCTAACAAACCGTGATGTTTCATCTCTATCAAACAGTGATGTTTCATCTCTAACAAACAATGATGTTTCATCTCTAACAAACAATGTTGTTTCATCTCCAACAAACAATGTTGTTTCATCTCAAACAAACAATGATGTTTCATCTCTAACAAACAATGTTATTTCATCTCTAACAAACAATGTTGTTTCATCTATAACAAAGAATGTTGTTTCATCTCTAACAAACAGTGATGTTTCATCTCTAACAAACAATGATGTTGCATCTCTAACAAACAATGTTGTTTCATCTCTAACAAACAATGATGTTTCATCTCTAACAAACAGTGATGTTTCATCTCTAACAA
>JAUZND010061163.1:0-18183 GCA_034780555.1 Coelogynopora nodosa | reverse complement strand
GCCTTCGGCCGCGTGAGCAAAAATAAATTAGCGTGAGTAAAAACCATCAATTCGCGTGGCGTAATATACTATTATTAATAAAATTGATTTCAATTATATTCCCTGCGATTCAAAAATATTATTCACTATTCATTTTATAATGCCAAGTATGTAAAATTTTAATTTTTATATTAATCCCGGCGATTGAAAATGTTAATAACATAATTTCTGACCATATAAAAATAATAAAATTAAAATCAATATGGAAAATACGTATAGAATGATTATCTCCAGCAAGAGGTAAACGATTATGACGTATGAGTCGCTAAGCGACAAGTATCATTAACTTGTTAAAAGACCGTCGGTGAAGGAAATTTATATTATTTATTTCTATCTATTCGGGAGTACTTGAAATCATTTAATAAAAGTTCCCAAATTCAACCAGCTAATGGTAAATACATGTTAACATTTAAATTTAAACATTTAAAGACATAATACGGAAAAGTACTCCATAAGAAGCAAACAATTCTGTAAAGCATTTAAATTAATTTTACTTATCAGTATATTGATTATTATTAATGTTATTCTTTTATATTTGATTATTAATAATAACGATTATAACATTCATGAATAGAACTATTTGTTCAATCAATAATCTTAATTATTTATTCTTTATTTGGCGATTGTGTTTTTATAATATATACAATGTAGGCATAGCAATACGATCCAGAAATATAATCTAGGAGGGTACAACATCCAAGGGGATAAAATTTATTAAATATATAAAATTTAATACAAAATAGCTGTTTTAAGTTCTAAGGGCGCAATACTACCTCATAGGGGCGCTATGCCCTGGATTGGCCCCTACTTATACTCAAAATAAATAAGAAAATGAGGCCTTGGATATACACGATATTTAATAAATGTACGAAATAATTATTAGGTTTGTTAGCTTTAAATATAACTAACCAATATTGAAGCATCAGAAAAACGTTGTCATTACAAACGAAATGTAAACAGCACCAGATTCGGATTCTCCAGATTCGCCGGATTCGCAAAAAAATTATTTCTTAAGGAAGTTGTAAAAAGAGAATAATTAAACAAATAAAATGTTTATTAACATATAACATTATAAAACAAGTAGACTATCACAACAAACTACTTATTTTATAATTGTAGTAGTATGAAACATTGAAAAACATTTGAATCAAAAGATTCAAAATATGAAGATCTAGAAGCAGATTCATCGGATGTTTAAAATGTATCAACTATTTTATATTATCAAAATTAACACAAATAGATCATCCATATACTACTAATTTACAGATTGTAAGTATTGTAGAACATATTTTTTACGTTGAATCTGGTGCTGGAAATGAATTATAGATTACCGATTCGGCTGTATACTAATTATCTGTAAATTAGTACACATGTCTATTTCGGTTAATATTGATAGAATAAAGTTGTTTTTAATTTTTTTAAATCCGATCAAATTTTCTTCTTAAATTTTATGTTTAATGTGGTGCGGGAAATGAATTTAGGTACCGCTTTACCATGTTTATACATATATACATGTTTACATGTATATACAGTACTACTTGTATGTAAATATGTTGTGTAGATGGTCTATTTGGGTTCATTTTGATAATATAAAATAGTTTATACATTTTAAACATCCAATCAATCTGCTTTTAGATCTTTATATTTGAATCTTTTGTTTTGGTAAATTTGTTATATATTTGTCACGTTTTCCTTTGTTTCATACTTACTACTACAATTACAAAATAAGTAGTTTGTTGTGATAGTTTACTTTTTTTATAGTATATTATATGTTAATATACATTTTATTTATTCTCTTATTACAACTTTATAAAGAAATAAGTTTTTTGCGAATCCAGTGAATCTGGTGAATCCGAATCTGGTGCTGTTTACATCTCGTTTGCATGTCATTACACAAGAATTATTATTCACTTAAATTGAAACCCGATAAAATGTAACAAAAAGATATATACTAATAATAAAACGAACTGTTATATTTCCATATTCAATTTCAGAATTCCCAAACAACCAGTAACGGGTCGAACTTTGAAATATCTGAAAACACTTCGGCGTGAAGCGCCGTCCACTTATCATCAAGAACTAAAGGAATTCATTTCTAACTTTGATGATCGAGCTACATTTACCGATATACTTGAATTGTTATAACATGATTTTTAATGAAAAATCAACTCTGAATATTGCGCTCTGAATATGCTCAATTGAAAAACGCATAATTAGAACTTTATAATGTTTCAACACGTTATGTTGTTTCGTAGCATTTTTGTATTTTAATACACTATTATATACAAGTAACTTATTCAGAAATTAATTTCGGAAAATTAATATGATAACTAGGTATATATTATATATATATATATTCTTGTGATTTTATTGGGAAGCTTTTTATTTAAAGATTAGCTTATAAACGCAGACATTACCTAAAATCTAGATAGCGTGGTTATCATATTAATTATGTTTTAATCAAGATTCATGGACACACCCAGGATGTTGTGGATGCAATTTCTTTAACTAGTATCATAGTCACGCATATATATAGTGTGTCTACATACTGTGTCCCCTTCCAGATTGAGAGCACATTATTTAGCATTTATTCATTTAGGTCATAGACTATTATAAAGAATAGACTATTCATAATGTAAATGGGGACACCCCCCAATATATGGTGAACCCCTCATACCTACATATGCATTATAGGATATTGAGTTACACTAAAAACTATTATTTTAGTTAAAAACATGTTTTTCGTCATTTCTCTGGGCGACAGAAGAAGAAAAATTAAATGTCAGGAAAAATATGTTTTTAATTATAAAATATATATATTTTTAGTTTAGCATGTATATACATTCAGCGTATAGTTTTACAATTAATCATATTCCGAAATATAACAAACAAATATATACATTTTAGCAGGAAGCACATGTTATTCATCCGTTACTAATCTGCTTCGACCTCTTTGACCATTATTAACTCACAGCAATGTATTCATCTCTCAACTTACCATTCACAAATTAACATTTGACAGTGAAAACATTTAAAAAGTCGTATATTTACGCTGTATATAAATGATTCGTAATATAAAATGTCGTACAGAAATTTTGTTTCAACATACTATTTTTTTAATTGTAATATGTTTCCCGTGACTCTACTGAACTTCTCTATAATGCTATATAGGGTTTTTAAAAACATTACCTTTTATAGATGACTATTTATATTTTGTTAATCATGTTAAAAAGATTATATTGTAATAAACCAGATGAACCTAATGTAAACCTTATATTATATACCACGTTGAACAAACATGTTATTATATTAAGAGACGATTTAAAGTAGAAAACACAATACACATTGTTCATGATATTGTTTTCAATGAATCTGTATATGAATTATTGTATTCATTTAGGCAATATTTTCCTGTGACCATTCTTTTATTCACTTCAATGCTAGTCTGCTTTTCTTTATTCTAAATTTTTTATTAAATTGTGCATATTGTATACTTTTAAACTATTAAAAAATAGGATTTTCCACAGTTCAATATAAGTTTTATTTTTTTACATATTATAGTCCCACTAATATTAAATAAATTATACATAGACTTATCATCTTGATATTTTTATTAAATAAAATAAGTTCTAAATATTATAAATCTTTTTTAATGAAATCAATAAAAAATGTATACGATAATAAAAAACAGCTATTTTTCAAATTTGTAAAATATTTTAAAAAATTATTATCAATATCTATATTTGTTCGATATTTTTAAATGCCTAATCATATCATATATCTGTTTACATTATTGATGTGTTATTTGCAAGTGAACGAAAGTACAGTGAGCAACGAAATACGGTTCTGTATTGCTCACTAACATTTTATTATTAGGGCTGTCCCTTAAGTTTTCGGACAAAACTATTTTAGATGAACTTTCATTTTGTTGCTTGATCAAACAATAAACACTTCTCACGTCACTGACGGACCTAATTTGAGGATTTATAGGTTAAAATTATTCTTTTACTGTATTAATATTATTCTATTAAATGTAATTAGTTTTTAGAGGTCTGTAACTAATAATAAAAAATAACTTGATCGCACGATATGAAATTGTATAAAATATTTTGATTATTATTTGTATTTTTTTTATGTCAAGCCAAATATAATTTTTTATTTGATAAAAACATATACCGACCAAAAATTTGATTATAGAAATGTATCGTTTAATTTATCTGCGTCTTGATATTAATTGATTATACATCTCTTTTACAAAACAACAAATTAAAAAAAATAATATATAATACTCAATTTTAAATTTTTTCAAAAGCTTAAAAAAGTACCCTCTTTTTGTAATTTTTGAAGTCGATGTAACAATATTTAATTATAATGAAGTATCCAAAATGGTCGAACAATTATGGACTGATACGAATGAAGCGCATTAAAATGAAGATGAAATATATAAAACGCTGCTATATATGCCCAATAATAATAACAATTTACATATCTTATGAATAGCAAGGTATTCCAATATAAACGCGTTGAAGTTATTGATAATTATTCTTAACCATAAAATACTCTTATAGTCTTAACTGTCTAAGTATTAATCGATTGTATAACAATAATATAACTAATGTAGTGTCGTTATATTATCGATTCCATTGATATCTACATTATTGTATTTTATACATATTGATGTATAACAGTTTCGTGTTTGAAATGACATTCTATCTTTTGTTTTAAATAAACATCTTTTGACGCTGTATATACTTACACTAAATCTACATACAACGGATAGATGCCACCGTAAACCCTCATCTTTCAAACTCATATTTTATTATTACAGTTTTAAATATTAAAAAATAAACATGGTACAGAGGGCTGAAGCCTAATTCAAAATATAATCTACTTTTACTGTGCCACATTTGTTTAAGAATGTGGCTGAAATTGGTAGTTGGTTAATGATCTGACAGGAAACATTTACCGATAAATTACATCATAAAAATATTTAATAAAACCATCACAGAAAAAGATGAACCGAATGATCAACTGTAATGCTCAAATCGATTTAAAACAAGTCAAAGAACAAATTGGCTATGGACACCCCCCTAAAGTTCTCCAGGGTTTTGTAGTCAGGAAACAAGAAATTAACAAACCATACACAACAACTTTCTAACTCTATCAGTGCAATATATTTCTTTGAGTATTACAAAAAGGATACACTATCTCACTTAGACAATAATAATAATTGAAAATATTATTAAGTTCTGCAGGTTACACTGGGATCAACGGTGACAATAGTATTTTAATTAAACACTCAAGTTGAAAACATGAATATATCACAGCGGACACAATGTACATCAGAGACATTCCTAATAAAATAATTAATTGCTTGAAAGATACTTCCTCGGTAAGATATTAATTTAAAATACTCAAGGAGAGTTCAAGCTGTACTTGTTCTTGTTTTTGTGTGTATGTAGAGAGAGAGGGGGGTAGAGAGAGAGAGATGAGTCATGTAAACAGCGCTTCAGTGCAAATCACGTCTCTCTTCATTTGTCCAGAATTTGAAAGAAGAATTGAACCTAGCGAATAAAGAAAGCGAGATTTGAATTAAATAAACGCTAGCGTAATACAGACATTAATGTTGTTTATCGATTAATACATTTAAATCAATTTTATATGTAAATCGATCGGTCATGTTATTCAAACTAGATTAGTATGTACAATTAAAAAAATATATATAACAATTTATTAATATGTTATAATAGATGTATTTATGATATTATCACATACAATTATTTTTTAAATTAAGAAATAGGAAAATAACAAGAAACAAAAAATGGAAAGTTGCAGACAGAGAGAGAGGAAGGAGGGCGGGGGGGCACCTACCTCCAAAGGAGCATCCTCGGGTAAGTCTGTACAGTGGATGGAGTTCTGAACTTTATCTTTTCCGTATCGAGCACGAAGTGTTCGTGGTCTCAGATGCCGAGCTATCTCCTGTCAGGAAAGAGGCAGAGAGAGAGAGAGAGATGAGCTGGAGAATCGAGGAATGAATGCATGAATCAAATAATCACTTATAATTCTAAACGTGTTTATATTACTCAATAATTATCCTATATTTACTCAATAATTATCCTATATTTACTCAACAAATTATTTTAAATATTTCAATTAGACACCAAAAAATAGATTAACCAGTTATATATTAATTAATTAGTTAATATTAATTAATCAATCAACAATAATCAATCAATTTCCAATAGTCAATCAAATTCCAATAAAAAATCTATTTCCAATAATCAATTAATAAACAAAAATCAATCACTTAAAATCCATAAACAAACAATAATCAATCAATTAACAATAATCAATAAATAACAATAATCAATGAATAACAATAATCAATAAATAACAATAATCAATGAATGACAATAATCAATAAATAACAATAATCAATGAATAACAATAAACAATTAATTAATAATAATCAATAAATAACAATAATCAATGAATAACAATAAACAATTAATTAATAATAATCAATCAATTAAAAATAATCAATTAATTAAAAAGTCAATTAATTAAAAATAATCAATCAATTAAAAATATTTAATCAATTAAAAATATTTAATCAATTAAAAATAATTAATCAATTAAAAATAATTAATCAATTAAAAATAATCAATTAATTAAAAATAATCAATTAATTAAAAATAATCAATTAATTAAAAATAATCAATTAATTAAAAAGTCAATTAATTAAAAATAATCAATCAATTAAAAATAATTAATTATTTAAAAATAGTCAATCAATTAACAGTAATATTAATTAGTAAAAAATTAGCCAATAATAATGATGATACAAACAATTTTCAGGACAGTCTAATTAAATCTGTAAAATTAATAATAATTAACCAATCAGCAATAATAATCAACCAACCAATCACCGCACCGGATCAGCAGGTCCACAGAACTCGCGGAAGCCTTGGTGCACATCGTCTCCAGGCGGAGCGGAGATCTCCAGCGCCACACAGGCCCCGGTGGTCATCTCGGTCACCATGGAGGGGAACTCGGCCACCACACCGCGGTACACTTCGAGGAACTCTTCCGCATTGGGTCGGTCCAAGTGGAGCATCGTTAGCGCCGACACCTCGAATCCACAGCTTAGGATGTCGCCCACAATCTTGCCAAGTTGGCCTGTCGATTGCAAATTGAAAGTTATTGACTGAATTTGTCATATACTACTGTTCGTCTCATGAGTAGTATGGATTATAACATATTAATTTCTTTCAAAATTAAACAAAATAAAAAATTTACTCATCATTTTAAATAATTATATCTACGGCCTTTTTCCTACAACTTTCATCAAATGAATTAATTCCACTCACCATCGGCAATTGCATGCGGTTTAATGACGGCACAGGTGGAATTCTCCCGTTTCGAGGTGCCAGTCCGTGTGCCCCCTTCGGCTGGGAAGAAGAAATCGATCTCAACGCCAGCTCTCTCCCGATTGGCCGAGCCGTGGACTGCGTTGTCCAGCTTGTCACGGCCGTAGCGTGCTCGCAACTGAGACAGAGTCGAGGTCACACCATGTCACGAAGTTTAAACTATAGAGTTGATAAATATGTGATTTTTATTTAGATTATTTAGTATCATTTAAAAAAACAGTTTTGTTTGAATTCCAGTTTTAAGATCTCAACTCAATAAATCTCAAATCTCATTATTTAAAATATGTTGGCTTTTATTTCGAGTTAAATCCTGCACATGCAATGTCAAACAACAAAATTATTGTTGAAATTTAGAACAATTATCCAAAACTTAGATATATTTTTGTTTCATTAAAACAGATAAACATGTAAACTTAATAACAACTGAATACATGCAGATTAGGCGTTTCTACATACGTCCTCAATTCTACTGCGGCACATAGACGACAACATGGTATACATGGGCACACAATTCTCTGTCCAGTCCAGGGACCATCACATAAACGAGTGGTCTGTTAATAGTTATTTACGACTCTCACCGACTGAGCTGACTGTTGCCGCGCATTGGACGGATCGGATGGACCAATGAGAGTGTTCCACGTCTCTATCGCCCGACTGCCCATCAACTCGATGGCAATGATTGGTGCAGAGGACATCTGCTCGATCAGCTCTCTGATTGTAGGAGGAAATAGAGAGAAGAGAAGGAGATTTGTCAATAACATTTAAACTCGATTAATCATAAGACAGTAAACTCCAGTGATAGAAGCGAAGACGCATAATTTATAACATTAACCGTTTTATGTTGTTTATTATCAATATATTGATCAAATTTACAAAAAACCGCTTCATTCGTTACATCCTACAAACGAATGTATAAATCGGATGGATACAGTAACAACATTTTTAAAATGTCCACAAAAGAAGGTAAAATATTTTTAATTAAACGTTATATATTGAAATTATAACAGAATTATTACAGAATATTCTAAATGCTTCATTAGACAAGTGAAAAGTATAAACTTTTAACCTATCCACTGATTAGAACTGAATTAATATGTAAAATTAAAGATTACAAAATCCTATACTTTTATCATTTTTGACATCCATAAAATTACCCTTAAATAAGACACCTGAATTAGAATTGATAAACGTGTCAATTAATCAATATTTAAGCTGGGTCACGTGACCTTCACGACCCCATATTGAACCGGATAACCAACTCACTGCTGCATGGTGCTATCCGGACCGTCGAGGTCACGACAGAAGGCCTGAGCCTCGTATCGATTAATGATGCACATCTTCATGTTGACCACCTTGAGTCCCGATTCGTCAATGATGCTGAGAATATCCCCCACCTTGTGGCAGGCGCTCGGCTTAATGATTCCCAGTGTCCTGATGGCGATGAAATTAACAGGATTATTCAATATTATGGTGGTACGAATAGTACTACTCATTCGGAGCGAGAGTAGTAGAACTATTAAACTTAATATTTTAATATTTTTAGTATAAACGGCAATAAAAATAACAACATTTGTAACAAATTCATAATAACAGTGTTTACAGTGAACCTAGATATGATTTTGTGCACTGTGATAAATGTAATATTATTTATTATCAAATTTGGAAAAGGTTTTATAATTTTGACCAAAATTTTAAACAAACGAGTTTTGAAAAACAACCCAAAAAATAGTGAGCAAATTTGACAAGTTCCTTCCATCGCAGTACTGTCATTTAAAGGTCAAATCTGTCAATCATACAAAGAACATGTCAACATCTTTTCAAAATCCTGTCAAGAGTTTAAATTGTTTTTAATACAATGGCAAAATACATATTATATCCAGGATTAATTACAAAGATCAAGATGGAAAGGAATCCATGAATTGAAAATCGTAATGTCTGTAAGGTCCTGCTCCTTAATCTTAGTCTAAAACAACTCGAAGTCATTCAAGATAATGATGAGAATTAGATTATAAATCAATGGTATTAATAAGATATCAGATAGTGAAAACCACAAGGAGATGGCATGACATAGATCTAAGAAATCCACGATAATCATATTTAACTTAATACGTAATAAACAATGCAATATAACGCTAAGATCCCAAATTTAGCTTTGGTAAGATCGTAGCAAGTAATGCAAGTTTAGTTTCATTCAATTCACCGGATGTAAAGGAACTCAACATCGACACAAACACACACCTTTCCGTGTGCGACTGGAGCAGCTTCCGCGTGTATTCGTCAGCAAAGTCGGTGACGGTGAGCTGACGCGAGAGAACATTGATGGACGCCCCAATGAAGAGGTCGCACGGGCGAACTCCATCCGCTTGGGTGCGCTTCAGGAAGGGACGCCGGTTCTTGAGGTCAACCTGGAGGTGAGAGTGCCGGTGAAGCAGTTAGAGGAAGAGTGATGGAGGCATTGAGAGAGTAAGAGTGACGGAGGCATTGAGAGAGGAAGAGTGATGGAGGCAGTGAGAGAGGAAGAGTGATGGAGGCATTGAGAGAGGAAGAGTGATGGAGGTAGTGAGAGAGGAAGAGTGATGGAGGCATTGAGAGAGGAAGAGTGATGGAGGCATTGAGAGAGGAAGAGTGATGGAAGCAGTGAGAGAGGAAGAGTGATGGAGGCATTGAGAGAGGAATAGTGATGGAGGCATTGAGAGAGAGAAAGGGAACGTGGTAGAGATAGAGATGGTCAGGCTAAATCGGAGTTTTAACAGAGATAATTTATTTTTAAGGTATCAATGACAATTTTTCCCCAATCTTGACGAATTTTTTTTAAAAGGCTTAGATTTTTTTTTTTTAATTTTAAAAAGAGTTATATTTTTAAAATAACATTTATTTTACTATCGCTGTATATAACTTTGTTGATAAAAGGTATCAGATTGAAACTGTAGATTATTTATTAAACTAAATATGGGATATCACGCATTCATGCAATGATGTCATGATAACATTATGTTAGCTAAATGATTCCAAACAAACTGTCAGTTCCATAAGCCTTTCTAAAACTCAATTCTTAAGCTGTATCTGCTGTACCCCTCAGCCATAGCATAAAACATAATTTTATGACCAATAATCTACAGGCCGGTTGCCACAGTTACCATTTCAACAGTCTTGTCTTTGAGGAAATAGAGGAGATGATATCGCCGCACAAGGGCAGCCGGTGCATCGTACCACTCAACCAGAAATGCATATCGATCGTCGCTTGCCTGAAAGTGAAATAATCACATTACATTCTGAAATCAAGTTTTGATACCACTGTGTGGAAAATAGTTTCATCTGGAAGGGGTTTATATGTGAGATTGTGAAAACGGTTACTGCAAATCGTGATTATTTTTAATTGTAACAGTCAATCAGACAATCTTCCACATATTGAGGCTAGTCAAATAAATAGTTTAAGTCAACCATAAAATATAAATATAGCATCATATTATGTACCGTAAAAATATATTATAGAAATGTTAGAATTGTTTTGTATCCTGCCAAAATTAATGGTTAAAATATATAACTTCTAAATAATTAACGTTTGTTACTATGTATCTTAACCCAATTGCTACATGGACCCCCCTCGAAAAAAGTACTTCGTAGCATAAGATTAAGCTACAATTTAGTATACAGATCCCTTATAATGACTTGTCGAGCTATTTTTATGTTCAACAAATTAATCGATTGGTATCATTTTTATGACATGATAATGTCATAAACTCCAGTATATGAAAATAACCATAAATATCATATATTGACCTATATAATATGCTATAACTTTTGATCAATGCAACCAATTGAATTTTTTTTGCATCTGATTCCAGATCACAAGATCTGTATTTGTGTAATAAGTAAGCACTAGGCGCAGAGCCTGTGTATATATTTTTAATTATACTACTTATATAAATAAGCTATAAGTAGTGTAAATGCTATAAGTATTATTTTAAATGGCTGGTTATTTTAATAAATAACTTTATTATTCAAGTTAAAAGTATATAATTTACGATAAACTTATTTTTTTCTATTAATGTTGCAAGTTTTTGCTCCTAATATCATAGGCAAGTATGAAATCCCAGGCCTGGGGATTATAAAATAGCTCAATAATAAGATATGAAGGGTTAAATAACATGTTACATGTTGCTAAATATTAATTAAACATACTCTTTTATTTTAGTTATTACTACAATGATTTTTTTGTGATACTTTAAAAATATTTTTTTACAAATATTAATAAAACATTTTAAATTATTAATAATAAGACAATAAAAATTAATTTGCATATAATTAATTAATGTGTATTAAGAAATATATGTAATTTAATTATAAACAACGAAAGCAGATAGAATGCTGCTTATTAGAATACAATATAAGTATTTAAATAATATTTCCCAAATATTTGCATTTATTAGGTTATAATTTATATACAGGATGACCCAAAATAAGCATGGCAGTTTAATTTTCATATACATATTATTATTTGTAATGAGTTAATGTACATAATGTGCATAAAAATGTGTAAAAAAGCGTCCTACTTGAGGTTACAACAAGTGTTCGAATTGCAATCCACATAAAGGTCCATTCCTCTGAGGACACTTTCACAGACCCTTTGTGTTATTGTCTACCAAGTGCTGAAAGTTTACGGATTATTGCTGCTTTTAAATTATCCCATGTTTTTAGGTTTGAGAAATAAAATCTACCTTTGGTGGCACCACATCGGAAAATATCCATTGGAGTTAAGTCCGGCGATCGAGGTGCCCAATCAATCATTCCACATCAACTGATCCATCCCACTAGTGCATTTTCGTCAATAAAATTGTATATGATGTTGCAAATATAAGGTGGAGCACCACCTTGCATGAACCATAAATTATCAAAACTTACAGCATATATAGCATTTACAAATATAAAAATTAACAAAATAATTAAAATGCTTATTTTGGGCTATCCTGCAATTAATAACTGGAGAAACTTAATATGTGTAAGACATACAAACATTATTAGTTGCTTTGGTTAGAAGATTATTTGAATACAAAAAATATTATGCAAGGTAATTTATTATCATTGAGCATTATCATTCATGTTGTATTCATGCCTGATACTGTAAATCAAAATATTCTGTATGTTATTAATGTGTGTAAGTGTGGTATATTATGAAATATCATGTTAAGGTTATAAAGTTATGTATGCATTATTTACCTAATATGAGGCTATTAAATGCATATAAGGTACGAATTGTGCAGCAACAAGTATCATTATATAGTTTAACAGCCAAAAACTTAGGTAATTTATTGTATATAATTCATTGTTTATAATCCAGAATATTATTTAATTTAACAGGTGTATTTTTTATTTAACAGAGTACTAAGTCATTTAACATTAAAATCAATATATTTAAAATATATCCAATGAATAATTATTTTGAACATTATTACATTCATATCTACATACAATATATAGAAAGTCATGATGAATTTGTTAGATTACCTGATTGAACATACAATTAATGTTGATTTGGATGGTTCATTGATGCTCAATGAAAATGTGCAAAACTACCCAGTTCTGATGCTGAAGCTTTGCAACTAAGCTGCAGCAACAGGAAGAAAAGTCAATTTTTGCAGAAACATTGAAGAAAGTGTAAAGTTGTCAATTCTTAAAACTACTCTGAGAAAATTTAATTGGGGATTAATCTATTTTGATCATGGCTTAACGAATGGCGAGTAAGGTTAGATGGTGTACTGAAAGTTCTGAAAGATATTCCTGAATTTACTTCAAACGAACTGGACTATTGCCATAGATATTTTTATTGTGACATTCCCAAAAAAAATTGTGAGCATTACCCTTCTCAAACTTTAAAAGAGATATTCTCATGCATTCAGCTTTATTTCAATCACAATTTCAATCACAATTCTCAAAGATATTAATTTCTTTTAATCTTATAGTGTTAGATGCGCAAATGAAACTGACAGCTAGAATGGGTCTTGTCAAACCCAAAAAAGAGCAAATATAATTTTTCACAATCTTAAAGAAAAATTATGGTGCTTTGGAGCATTTGGATCATCAACTCCAATTTAGTTGATCCAAACTATTATAATTTTTTTTGATCTACAATTCACCCTCAGAGCTGCTCAAGAACACAGGGACTTATTATATGGAGAATATTCCCAAATACAGTTGCTCACTGATAATGATGAAGTTGATTTTTTGTCATACACTGAGAGGTTTTCAAAGAACATGAAATTTCGTCTGAAGTGCACATATATTGAGCCTAAGTCTACAATATTGTATCCCAATGATGACGGTTCAAGGTGCCCCGTTTTTATAAAAAGTATTTATCTCATTGTCCTGAAGCTCATGGATGTAAATGTCATAATGCTTTTATTTAGCTGCCATTTCCAATCCTGCAACTGAAGTATGGTATAAATTTAATGCAGTCCCTGTGGGGTGCACTTAATTCAAGCAGCGACTAAACAATTAGTACAATCTTCAATGCCCTAATCTAGTTCTTTTGAAAATCAAGCATTTTTTCCAACTCCAGTTTAATAGGAACAGCTCAAACAAGATTGATTCAGAGTGGATTTCCAGCTGCAATAATCCAAACGAAAATGGGCCATGTTAGTGAATCAGGTGAGGCATGCCATACTGAGGCAAAAGAGTATGAAAAGACTATGTCAAATGTTTTATATGAATCAATGGAACAGCTAAAAACAAGTGTGTGAAACATTGTTTTAAGATGTTCAGAAGAAATTATTTACAACAATGTGTCAAATAATTCAGAAATTGTAGGTGTAATTGAAAGAGGAGAAAAAAAGGTGACAATAAATATTTTATTTAAATTAAAAGAATGGTAATTCAATGGACTCCCAGTTTTCTAAGACTTGTGCACCTGATTTAAGTGTAGACATTTTTGTATGTTTTTTTAAAACATTTGTACATAGTTCAAATTATTATTTTTTAGATTTAGGATTTGTATTGTTAATATTATAAATTAATTGATAAATTTACTACTATTTAAATAAAAAAAGTATGGTTGATTACACATTTAAAATTTACTGCCTTAAATAGTATTGAGTACACATAACAGTGAATTATATAATTGTAAGGGGTATTAACTCCATTGACTGTAAAGGATTAATTGGCTGCCATTTCTGCATATTTTGGTATTATTATCATTGTAGTCATTTATATCACATCCAAAGGATGAACAATAGTTTTGTCATGACTGTATTAATGTAATATATATTAATAATGGATAATTATCTGTATATAATCAATGTATAATATATACATACAAATATAGTCAGTTATATATGTATGAAAATAAATATATTTCATTTTGGAATAATTTAATTATTGTTTTCAAATAAAAATCAAGGGTATTAAATGCTGGAATTATTTAATATGAGTAGATTGCATGAAGTAGTTGTAGACTGGCACTGGGGCTAAGTAAAGCCTTAGAACTGGTTCCAGGGAATCATGGATTTCATTAAGTGGTTCCAGGTCAGAACCAGTGCTAAAGAGGACATATTTGAGTCATTATTATAGCACCACTCACTGGCGAGTCTAATGTGGTTCTTTTATTATTTGAGTATTAGAGATAAAGATTAGATGTTGTGATGGCTTATTTATTATTATTGAATAAAATAACTTCAAATAGAGACAGAGTATAAGAAATAATTTTGTGCAATTACATCAATCTATAATCATCAATTTCCTGGTTAGGCACAATATTTAAGATTATTAAATGACTGTTATTGATAATATAATTATTATAATTTATAATATTAAATACTGAAGTATAAACTTTACTAAACTATAATTTAAAATATATTAAGTATAATTATTAATATTTAATAAATTAATTAGAGTTAGAAATTTATACATAAATTATAAAAGAATATTCTTATATAAATATATTAAAGCATACTTATATATAATTAAATAAATAAGTTATAATGTGATTTATAAGTAATGGAATGGCTCAGTTTAGGACAACTCAGCCTAAAAGGACAATTTAACCAAGAATAATTAATGTATATTATTATTTGTCTATGTCAAGGTCTATAATATATTTATAAAATTGGTAGACTTAGCAACATTTTATTTCTTTGCTTTTATATGAACCTAAAATAAAACAATTTCTGTATATTTTTTATAATCTTCTGCTTTTTCCATTGTCATTAATCCTGGAAAACAGCAATTGATTATTATTTATTGATATAAGTTTAAGAATTTATGTAGCTGTATGTGATATTTGTATAACTAATCATATCCAAAAAACTTGACTATAATATTAATAGTGTCTTAGACTTAATTAATACATAACTATAGTCATATTTAAACTATATTGTTATGTTACAGATATGACAACTTCAATAGTTTTAATTAAATGTACCCCATTGTCATGTCATAATATAATTTATGACATTCATTATAATATAAGGCATAAGTTGTAAGGTAATTTATATTATATAACATAATATACTATAAATCAATTTACAGACAACTCAGCCCAGGATAACTCAGCTGGAATATATATATATATAAATTCTTAATATTATGAGGACAAACAATAGTGTAAAGTAAAAACACTTGAGAAAAAGAAACATTACAAAATACTAAGCTACATCATGTTAACAACTTTTTATATGACAGCAGTCAAAATAACACAAAATATTATCAATAATAATGTTTCACATTTTTAAAATATTTATTTTTTATAAAATAAATTAAAATAAAACTATATCTAAATACAATTTAATTTATTTATAATTTTAAAAAAAACATATGCCATTGAAATCCAGGACTCATGTGATAAACTACTATTAACTTTTTAAGGCAGCACTGACAATGCATTTCAATTTGTAGTAATTATATAATTTATGTTAGTGATATAAATCTTTTTTAAGTTTCTAATATTAATATAATATTATCAAACGTTTATTAAAAATTAAAAGAAATTGCATAAAATAGTAGGTTACCATCGTAAACAAAGGTTTTAAATAGTTCGCAATTGTGTACTTCTAGCGAAAGTTAACCATTGACAACATAATCGTTAAAAAATATAAACAAATAAAACAAACAAATTTAGCTACAATAATATATTATAATTCGTCACACAATTTCGTATAAACATCATTAACACACTTTCGCCTTTTTTATACACTTTTAAAATATGCACTATAATCAATGTATATTTATAATTAAAGTTATCTATATGAATAATTGTACAAAAATAAACATAAATAATATATAATGAAATAAATGTATGTTGTATATTTACAATTATAGTTCTATTGCATGATATTATTTATTGGTAATAGTTATAGTTGTGCACAAAAATAATTTTATATATTAGTTGATACATTTTTTATGTGATTTTAGATATACTAGAGAAAAATAATTAGCTTTCCATATTATTGCTATCACCATAAAATGTAACAATAAAGGAAGTGATATTTATTTAAACATTTTATCATTGTGAATATTTTATAATTTATAAGCTATTTAAATATACGAAATAAATGTTGATGTCCTATTAGACATTATTAATATATATTATGCAGATTTGTTTCATGTATATATATAGGGACCATTACATCCCCAGAGCTGTGTTTTTCAAGTTAATTTTTTATGAAAATAATTTAAAACACTAATATTCAGCAGATTTAACATATGTCCAAAAGTAGAAAACGAATTGAGTCCCAAATATACTTTCAACTAGTAAAGATACTTACAGAAAAATATAAATTAATAAATATGTATGATAACGTTAATATATTATTATAAAAATTGTATTATAATACACTAATAATACATAAATAATAATTTGAAAAAATTAAAAGTATGATAACAGCTAATAAGTAAAGTTCTCAATCGCGTGATTGAAGTCTACTAAAGGCTACTTGACGTGATTCTTCTGGAACAATTCATTTTAAGAAAAAACATGCATAACTAACCCCATCATCCATGTTGAACATGTAAGAGAGTTTAACGCGAATTTCTTAATTTCCATATAATATATTTCAATTACCAAACTATACATTTTGTGGAAAAATTTATTTAATATTTTGATATTAATGAACATATTTGTACCTGCTGTGTATAACACACGGAAATTATTCAAATCACATCAAGTATGCTTTATATATGCGTATATAATTAATATCATTCACCCAATATCGTACATAGGATCATCAAACAGAAATCAAGTATAATGGTAGTTCCGTATTGTATTTTCAATTACAGCTAGTCGTGAAATGTCACACATTAGTTACTATCGAAAATGTAATATACGTGTCATGACATGGCTCATGCTGTAAAATGCAAAAAAAATCAAAGGATCAGTCAGCTTTAGTCAGATAGAGAAACTATTTTATTTCTTAGGTTAATGGAATATTTCATTATGCAATTTTACAAAAACTAAAACTTTAAATTAAATTTTGCGTTTTATAATAAATAGTGAAACCAAAAACTATTTAATTTGAAAAACAACAAAGGATCCATGGACATAATTTTACTGTTTTCCAGCATTTAATTTTAAATCCGACATCAAAAATCAACCGTTTGTTATCTAATGATTTTTACATTATTTTTTCATTTTTGTATACTCAGGGGTCTGCGCCACAATTGTAAAAAAGTATGAAAAAAGGCTTAAAAAAGTATGATTTTTAAATACTATATTTAAGCTAAAATT
>JAUZND010061152.1:6472-18184 GCA_034780555.1 Coelogynopora nodosa | reverse complement strand
AGAGGCAAGTCTTAATGAGTGGGGGGGGGGGGGGGGGGTTTCGACCCCCAAAACCCCCTCCCTGGATCCGCGCCTGAGAAGAGCTATGAATGGAACACGCTAATGGCTATTCAGCCAACAAGACTCGAAATAAACATGGGTGGATTGTTTATTATTTTTATACTTACAGATTTCTGATTTGTATAATTTCGGTGATTATATATATTTTGTTCTAAATTTTTTCGCTTTATTCGTACTTATTAATTATGTATTAATAGTATAGTAATGATTTATTTAATTAATGTTTTAGCTGTTTAAATAATGTTTTAATAATATTTGCATCAATTTATTTAATTGAAAACTACTGAAAATCATTTTGAATTTGATGATAGCAATGGTATAAAATAACATATACAAATATATCACTTTCTATAAAATTAAAAGCTTAAAAAGCTTTTATTTTATTGAACTACTTACTAAGTAAAGTTATCCAAAACTTGCGATTATGATTATTATTTAGTTTACAATTAAAATATTTTTATGACGGTTTAATTAACTGAGAATGGTTAATTTATACTTCTATTTCATAATATAGGTAGCTCTTTGGAACCTTCCACCAGTTCAGCGTTTTATTTTTTAAAAAATATTTTCATTAATTTTCTGAACTATTCGTACTGCGCATGACAAGGGAGTCATCCGCAACAGTTGATACAAAAATTCCGAAAGATATTGATAGGAACTGTTTAACAAGTAAAACTGGAATTGACATTTGAAACTGATTTATATTTTTATTCAGTTTTTATTGATTCTACAATTATTGATTCAAGTAATAATTGATGTACATAAATAAATAGGTGGAAATTATATTGAAATTATCTGTTAAAATTCAAAGTCAAATATACTTCAAAAAAAACCTTTTGTACATTTCAAATACTTGTTACATGCATATGATAATATGATAATTGTCTGATATATTTAATACATTCAAGAGAGTACCTCAAATATTGGATTTGCTATTAAGGGTCATTCTTTACATCAATTTTCTGCCTCGAATTAACTTCATTTCTAATTATTTCTGTTGAAGTATTTATTAAATGTCAAATTAGACATACAGAATTTAAAGGGCATAATTAACAGATTACGTGAGAAAGGTTCACCAATTATCCTTTAGCTTTTAGTTAGATAGATAAGTCGTCCGTTTGTCTCAGCTCATGCATATACTATTTATATAGATAAAATTGGTATTCATCACAAACGATGTGTTTCTGATTTGCATGAAATATATTTAACATTATAATTATTTAGTTAAATAGGTGGTAAATATTATATGTAAAAATGAATAGTTTTTTCTCCACACTGGATAATTTTTTTTTAATCAAAACCAGATATCCTTGTTAGAAATAACATTATCGACTAGAATGTTTTTCATAATTAAGCGAGAAATTATTTTATATCTTTTTTGAAGTAAATTAAAAGTGGTTAGTCATATTACAATTTAACAATAATCTAATTATTTTGTTAATATCATAATATTTATATTTACACCTTGAACATAAAATAATATATTTTTTTAAAGTTATTGAAAAAACTAAAAATTAAATACTATTCCAATGGAATAAGGACGTGTTTTTATGACACATCCGTCAACACTTCGATATTTTGGCATCAGATTGTGTCTAACTTATTAATAATAATCGATATATCATGTAAGTAATCATACTCAAATAGTGGTTTATGGGTGGTTATTAGCGAGACATGAAATAGCTGTTTGTTTTGTCATTCAAGTGTGTATGACCAATCAATCGATTTAGAGCATATAATATGGTTAGCTGAAATACTCGTTGTGAGTATGTGGTTGATTACACACATGTATGTATACAATTAAATCTCCCTAAATATTCCATAAGTATGGTTTCTACCAAACAGGCAACGGACGAAGAGATGCTGGAACATTTTTGTTTTGCTTAAATTATATCTATTGAATGTCGCTTCGAAAGGAACACACATGATTGCATATCGCAAGTGTGGCATTAATAGGGGAAACGTGTAAAAGGGCCGGTAAATAAAATCAAGTATTATTCTTGTCGGTAAAGATTTAAGTTCACATTTTAGTATTATAAAATTATTGTGTGGGATCTAGGGCCTACCGTGCTTTAATATTTTTAGATAAATATTTATTTTCCATTCCCACAATAATGAAGTTATTTACAATTTATTGGCGTAGACTAAAAAAAACATTTTTATAAAGAGTCAACTTGAAATGGGATAACATACAATATCTTTTAGATGTTGTAATAATTATGAAAAGCAAATTAAAACTTTAAAACTTCTAACTTGTGGAAATCGTGATAGTGAATGAGGCTATTGATTAAAATAATAACATAAGGAATACTTTATTCATAAACGTGAATTCAATATTACATAACAAATTGTATTGTATACAATTTTAATTAAAATGCGATTAAAATTTTACTGTGTGTAATTTAAAAAGAATGTATTTTAAAGCTTTGGATTAAATATAACTATAAATTCTTTTAAATGAAATGTTATAGTTAAAAATTAATATAAGCTTAAAAATAACCCAATCTGTTTTAGAATTATTAACAATAATTTAAAATTTATATATATTTATATAATATAACAAAACAAAAGCCTACAATAATTTTTTACATTGTGAGCAACAATATCTTTTTTATATGCTAGCAAAACTATTACATAATATTATATTGATTTCAATATCTTTGATATTGTCAGTAGTACATATAAACTATTACTGTAAATATGTTAATATCTCTTCTTTATAACTTTATTATTTCTTTATTATTATTTATCTTTATCTCTTCTTTAAACCCATACAGTTTGAGAGAAAGAAATTAAATAGATAGTTGGTATCTTGCAACAATTAAAAAATAAAAATATTAGGAAAAGTGTTAATAAATGCCTAGCATCTTTACATGATTAAAATAAATTCGTTAACAAATACTTAGTTACTTTAATACATTCTTTACGTGGTATTGCTTTAAACAGATTCTAATTTTATGTTTTAATTATTCCGTGAAAGCAACTGTATTTTAAATTGATTTATAGTTATAAAATTGCACGATATTAACTTTGAACTTAGGTACGATGCATATTCTCAAAATACCTTGATATTAAAATACTAATTATTTTAAACAAAGTATCGTATGATACAAAAACAATCATGATATGAAAGAATTTTGAAAAGGCTATAGATTTGTTGGATACAATATATATAATACACCGCATAATAGGTTTCAATACAGTCATAAATCAGACTGATAACGATTTCAATTGACGAGGCTTAATCATACCGGTATATATTTATTGATTCAATAAAATTAGTAACAAAGCCGCCATTTACGAAATAAACAAATAAACAAATAAACATTAAAAAAATGTCATCTTTTATTGTTGAAATAATTGTTAGGTATTAATACCGAAATATACTCTCTAATACATAGTTATGCTTTTCAATCATACACAATTTTTTTTTCTGATTAAAACGAACACATAAAAAAGCTAAACTTGTAACTAATCTATCATACTCTTTTTATTACAAAATATTATTTATTTACTAATTAGTTATTTTCTAATACAAAATATTATTTATTTACTAATTAGTTATTTTCTAATTTACTATTTGATAACTTAATATTAACATTGGGTAATAATTATCCGCTAATAAATATTTCACAAAATTACAATTTTCATCAGCAAATAATTTATTTGAATTGCTTAAAAGCATCTTATAATTTAAATGTTTTCTTTTTATTGTTTTACTGTATTTTTAAATGTTATATAACCAATTGTATGTAATGTATTAGAATATCTTCTTCGTGAAAGGTATTTATTTAAAAGAACTTTAAATAAAAGTTTGAATTTTTTAAAACTTTTGCATGGCTGTTGAATGATTTATTGAACTATAAAATTAAAAATAAATTAATAAATAATTCATAATCAATAATTCATAATTCATAATTCATAATTCATAATTAATTGTTCATAATCAACAATTCAGACATAATTTAGACATTTCGAATTGTACAGTTACTATAAGATGAGCCATCACGTCACACTAACAATCAACGCGATATATGTTGATGTTCGTGTTAAAGTGTACCGATTTTGAGTTACTTGACTTCCACAATTCTTAGCGCTATCTTTTAGCTATATTTGGTACAACTATTTGAAGGATTTGATTAATTAAATGTCAATGACTTCTACTGATCATTTAATTATCATGAGACTAATTAATTAAACAAATATTGTAAACCTGCTTAAACTTAAGTGGTATATAGATAAATAGAAAGGATAGCGGTTCACATATTGTTGAGCTAATGTCGTTTGTTTCTAATAATAAACCAATGCACCTTTTAACATATGTAATATGGTTACACTTTATGAATTTTTATTTCTTATTTTAGTCAACCGTTTCTATGTAAAATTTATTTAGAATTATTGACCTATTCTACAGTGTTAATTTAGTTCATTTTCTAAAAAGGTACGAATGAGGACGATTTCAATTTAGTCAAATCACAAGATGAAGATTGACATTTTCTAAATATCGTTTTTCTTAACTTGTAATATCATTTTTAATCAGATTACTAATAATATAGAGATATGGTTGCTATCTATCCGTTTAGTGTAGCGTGGGTCATCGTTTATGTAATAGACATTGACTTATTACTGGTGTAGAAATAAATGTCAAGTCAAATAGATACGTTGAATCATATACAATATTAATAGACGCATTTGATAGACTAGTGCGTTGGATGGATACAGATATGGAGATAATGTATATTTCGATTTCTTTGACCTCCATAATTTTGTACTTTGTAATTGTTTGTGAATGTGCTTTTTTCATTTGATTTTAGTTATGTATAATGACATATTTTGTGAACTTTTGTTATCTCTAATAATTTTTTTGGTGGATTAATTAACCTTTTAAATAGATTTATTAAAATTTTTTTTTAATTATAAACATAACTTAGGATATACGAGTTCATATATGAAGATTATGAAGAAGTCCAATTTGATTATGCAATAAAATTGTAAGAGCTATCATCGTTTTCAATTTCAGACACTTTATTTTTTTAAACATCAATATATATGGCGGACCAAAGGGTTCAGTATGGAAATCTCTAAGATTTACAATTTAAACGAGGTCTGCAAGGTATACCTCGTTTACCTCGAGGTCTACAAGGTTTACTTCGAGGTCTGCAAGGTTTACCTCGTTTACCTCGAGGTCTGCAAGGTATACCTCTCTGAAATTGTACATATTAAAGATTTCCATACTGAACCCTTTACGATGTCTGCAAGGTTTACCTCGTTTACCTCGAGGTCTGCAAGGTTTACCTTGAGGGCTGCCAGGTTTACCTCGAGTTCTGCAAGGTATACCTCGTCTAAATTGTAAATCTTATAGATTTTCACACTGAACCCTTTGGTCCGCCATAAATTATACCTTTTCTACATTTGAAATATATATATTAATCGTAAAGTATTTAATTTTGCATGGCAAATTAATTACTAAATTAAATAAATTATTATAATGAGCAAACTAATAATAATATGGCATTCAGGACACCCATTCTGCTTGTTGTATATTTAACCCAAATGTATATTTAATACAAATGCATTCGAATTTTTAATTCGTTATTAAATGACAGTTACTAGTTATTAATGCCTCAATTTATGTTTTACACAGCTAACTGTGTATGAAATAGCTATAGTTATCGAATCGTCATTGATCCCGGGGCTGTTTCACCGGAATGTGTAACTGTTTGAACTGAGTAATTAATACAATAGCAAATACTTTTTGGTTTGTTTAACTTATAGTTATACTATACAATCAATGTAGGATATAGTTATGTCTGATATGTCCCATAATATTTTCTACATTATAACATAATTATATAATATCTTAATAAAAATTATTTATATTCGTAACATTATTATCTTAAAAGTGAGCAAAAGGAAATATGTATGCGAAGAATGATATATTTGACAATAACACTTCCGTTTTACACTCTATATAATAATTTTATATACTAATAAAGAATTCTTTTTGCATGTACAGTAATTGTATTGCTTACATTTAACACAAACCAAATCAATCAATTTTGATCTGAGAATGATTAGTAAATACTTATATTTGGAAATTTGTTTAAGAAGTATAGGCTATATGTATATATATAATTTTGATATTATAAATATTTACTTTTTATATTAATTATATATTTTTATTTGGTATACATTAATTTGATGTACTATTGTCAGAAGCTTAATCTGTTTATAATCAACATTTTAAAACTACGGTGAAAATAGTAGAATTTTATTTATATATAAAATTTTATAATATAAATATTACATCATATTTTTAGCACATCTTTTAAACTTTGAAAACATTACTATTACATGCAAAATACAGTATTTAATTATATATATATATTATAATATAATGTAAAGTAAAACAACCGTTTAAAACGTTTTAATCTATATGCATTATAACGTGTTTGTTTATTAAATTAAGCAAGCTTAAACATAGTATGGCTAGCAATGGCAGTACCCAGGGCTAAATATTTGAAGAACGTTAGCCAAGTTAGCCCGTGTTCTGTAATACAAGGTTTAGCACGCTTTCTGTAATACGGCTGTTGTATCTGTTTTGTCTTTCTTAAAACACCTTGACATTTTAAATAAATTTTGAAATAAAGCCTAAGTCTTAATTTGCACAGGGCTTAATTCAGAACGTATATGACACTGCTTTTATTAACACGCAATAAAATATTGATATCAGAAAGAAAACGTTCAATAATGTTGTATTACAACATTTGCTTAATTCGTCAACTGATTATAAATGTCTGGTTTATTCGTAAAATATATCGATTAAGCGTTGCTTCCGTTGCCAACGAGTAATCAAATTGTTTATCATAAAAAAATAAATTGGCAGTAAAATTAATCTTTACTAACAATTATGCGTATTTCTGTATATAATAAAAAAAGTTGACATACAATTCCTAAAACCATAACCTGGCCCGAGCCTTGTAGATAGTGCAATGTAGTATGGCAGAGTGTGGCAGAGTGTGACAGAGTGTAACAAAGTGTGGCAGAGTGTCGTAGAGTGTGGCAGAGTGTGGTAGAGTGTGGCAGAGTGTGGCAGAGTATGTCAGAGTGTGGAAGAGTGTGGAAGAGTGTGGCAAAGTATGGTAGAGTGTAGCAAAGTGTGGTAGAGTGTGGCAGAGTGTGGCAGATTGTGGCAGAGTATGGCAGAGTGTGGTAGAGTGTGGTAGAGTGTGGTAGAGTGTGGTAGAGTGTGGTAGAGTGTGGTAGAGTGTGGTAGAGTGTGGCAAAGTGTGGTAGAGTATGGCAGAGTATAGCAGGGTGTGGCAGAGTGTGGCAAAGTAGTTAATATGCTTGATTGCGAATGCCGATGGTGCTGTCCCTGAACAGGTTTGAGCAATCCCTAAAACTCTCTCGTTCCTGGCAAGAAGCTGCGCTAGTCGACTCATTAGCGACCCTTAATTGGTTCGTTAGGAACGTGCGCTCTCACTGCACTTTGTACAGAAATTGTGCTTTTTATATATATATATATATATATAATATCTGGGCAGGATTCAGTCAAGATCAACTGTACAATGTCGATCTCATTAAAGGTATCGTCCAAGTTATCAATATCTGGTTTATATATATTACTTGTTTCTTGTTATATATCATTTTTTTAAAGTCTTTCTAAGTTAATACATTATACCAAACAAACATATTCTTCTATTTATTATATCGCTGTCGTATTATATATTATAAATATTACCACATTAATTATTAAAAAGAAAAAAATATTAATACAAAATTTATATTTCCTTAATATTAAAAATATAAATATAAATTATATTGTAAGGAATCATTTTTGATTTGTATAATAGAAACAGTAATTAATTAAATTTACTTCATAATTTTTAAAAACTATTTCCTATTTAGTTGAACATGCAGTCATTTTCAATTTATTGAGAAAGGGTATTACAATAAACAATAAATAAATTATAATTATAGATATGAAATTAGTTTATTCTTTGTACAGAAACTATTTCTGATATAGGCTACATACATTTAATTGAATGTAAATTTTGTTTTAATCACATTTAATGGAACTTAAATTTTGTTTTAATCACATTTAATTTAACCTAAACTCACACTTGGTCAATGTGAGAGTTCTGAACATATTTAAATTTCTCAAAACATGGCCGCATGGTATAATGTTTGCGACCTCATAATTGGTTTAAAATTTTTTTATTTTTTGTTTTTAATAAATTAATTATTTTAATAATATTTAATGAAATAGAATAATAATGACGTAAACAAATACTTTTTTGTGACATTTAATGCACATATTAATATTGTTTAACATTTAAGATTATTGCTTCGCAAAAATGTGATTTTATTATACTTGTATATGTATGTATTAAATATTAGAGCCAGCAATATGCAATAGCCATTTCGATGTCTCCTTTACCTTGGTTTAGACCGTTCTTACTTTTGTCCAGTAACTCATTAACACAACAATCAAAAGGAGAGTTTGAAATGGATTTCTAAGCGACACGCCAGTATTTTCGTCATTTAATCGAATACTAAGCGCAATTAAGCCGGCTTTACTGCGTTTAGACACAGCTATGTCATATTGCGAAAAGTCTCTCCTATCTTTTAACGGGGCGATTTTGTCTATAACCCCACCTTTTTAAAAAATTATCGAATTGAAAGTTAAGGTATAAGAGGTAGTATTACCTTCTGACGAAAATGTTGACTGAATGGAAATTTTACTTGGAGGTAGGAAGCTAAGTAGGTCAATTCGAAACAGCTGATTTATAGTGTAGCCATTTAAATCACTGTGATAACCATACAATATTTTTTATATTGGTATAAGTGAAATCAACTGTACATCGATTTTTCAATTTTTTTATATCGTTCGATTCAAGAAGGAAGCGTTCAATAGACTTTCTGCTGATAATTAAATACGAAAATTAGTTTGAACTTTTTGTTCAACGTAATGATTATTTGTCTGGCATTGATTCTGGAGAACAAGTAGAAAACTCAACGAGTGAACCGCCGACCTAAACCAGAACACAACAGCTGCAACTCAGATTAAGTGAGCCCGTGGAAAGAAACATATTCGACATAAAACTTTTTCGAACAGTGTCAAGTAAAGTAATACAGTACAATTACTCTGTAAACATATAGGACAAATGCTTCAAACTGAGAAAAAAACTTAATTTCGAGCAAATAATGGAAGAATTAAAATCATAGAAGAAAATATTAACATTTTTACCCCGTTCAATTAGGACCACCACAATTTCAATATTCAACCATAACCCATGCGTTCTCGACGCAGGAGTAACAGTGTGAAATATTTTATTTTATTGTAATTATAATTCAATATAACTACAATTATTTTAAATTAAAAAATACATAATATATAAAAGATCTTAGCACAATTGTTTAATGTAATGTTTTTGAATTCAAACAAATATAACTGTATAAGTGCACGATTATGTAGGTTAATTAAAAATAGTTAGAGCTATTACGTATCTACTTTTACGTCGTCTGTACCGAAGAATGTCGCAGGAATTAATATAATGATATTAATATATGATATGATATAATATTTAATATATTATGAAATATACCCATAATTGGAATTTTTGATAATTTGAAATTTGATAATATGAAATAATTTGATAATTTGAAATTTGATATAAATAATACCCATGTTTAACGAATCGAATCGAAAATCTATTTCAGACGTTGGTTAAGGTTGATATATCGATTAAGGTTTTAACTATAGTTTAATACCTAAGCCATTAGTATGTAGTACCTATACTACTTATATACTACTTATATAGACATGTTGTCTGCGTAGTAGTTTTCATCTTTGCAATTTATCATCATATTATTTCAATATGACTGCGATCTTTGTATGAGCCCATGAATTATTAGGAAATCTACATCTCCGTTATAAAATGTTTACCGTGTTGAAAATAGTAATATTTCATTTGGAGTGTCTACTAAAATAGGTGGCGCAGGTAACTTCGTTCAAACAAGTGTGACTATAGGAATCAATTCGTAACTCTTTTTTATACCGCGTGAATCAGGCTACGGTCTCTCAGCTCAACTTTAAAATATTAAAATAATTTTATAAACTACCGGGTATCTGAGTTTTTTTTGTTGGGTAAACTGCCTCGCTAATTCTAATACGTTTACTTGAACATCGTTTATTTATTGTTTATTGTCTGGAAACTTTTGCCATTGTTTGGTCAATTTTGGGTATTCTTTATAGATAGAGATAAACCAATAACACAATTTTGGACTCGAAGTTAATCCAGATATATTACCAACTACACCCAACTACGTTGCTGGATTCATTTTTCGTCCACCATTTAGACAAACAACTAATTACTTACACAAGTTTTCTGGTCATTTTAAATCTTCTAGAAAATCTTAGAATATTACAAACTAACAAATCTGACTATTCACTGTATTATTGTAATATACTTTTCAATAGTTGTCCAAATTGGATGAAAACATTTCAATAGTTGTCCAAATTGGATGAAAACATTTCAATAGTTGTCCAAATTACATGAAACAATTCTACGAGAAAATGATTAGTTTTGACATGTTTCGGACAAGTTTAAATCGTTTTATCTGACTAAACAATTTAAAGTCGTGAATTTTGACAGAGTGCTAGCATAAAGTTAAATGTTTGAAAATATGCCCAAACTACCCAAAGCAATAAATTGCTCAATAGTGCGGAAAGCCCGTGAGAGCTTTCTCGATTCTAGTATAACTCCTCACCTATAAGATCACCCAACTAAATATTTAAAAATTACGAGTAGCGATAGAAGGCCCGCACATATTTAATTGCCAAATACATTACTAAAATTCAGCCACTTTTTAAATGTAAAACATTACGGAAAAGAACAAAATGTGGCCGGGCCTTGTTTGAAAGAACACCATAGCAATATACTCTCAAATTATTTAGCAGTTTTAAAATAGTGTATAACATGATAAGAGTTATACTGTATTATACTACTTATACATGCTATAATATAACCATCATAACTTATTGCTGTTCACTACTTAAAGAGACACATACTAGAGGGCGACCTACCAACATACTGCCGGATGCCTATCAGTGTGATGAAGCAACAGAGCAACAGCCCGGTGAACTGGTAGTTGAGTCGGTCGCTGAAATCGTCGTCAAACCGGAGCTTGCTCGACCCGACCCGGGCCAGTTTGGTCAGCTTCCACATGTAGGTCGCGTCCATGCTGTGCTGCTCCCCGGCGGCTGTTGAACCACCGCTTGTCGAGTGGTCTTGGTGCTGCGAGAGTCGGTGATGCCTGGCCCCACCGTGAGTGTGTCCTGTTGAGATGGTGGGAGGAAGGAGGGACTTCTTAATTGGTTAAAAAGTTTTTAAAAAACTTAAAATATTAAACTAATGTTAAAAAAATGAAAAGTTAAAAATGAAACTAAAAAAACTAAAGTTCCTTCATTATTCACAGTGAGAGTTCCTTTATTATTCACAGTGAAAGTTCCTTCATTATTCACAGTGAAAGTTCCTTCATTATTCACAGTGAAAGTTTCTTCATTATTCACAGTGAAAGTTCCTTCATTATTCACAGTGAAAGTTCCTTCATTATTCACAGTGAAAGTTCTTTCATTATTCACAG
>JAUZND010061141.1:0-18185 GCA_034780555.1 Coelogynopora nodosa | reverse complement strand
ACATCTAAAATGATGACGATCCTCTCTACAGTCGAAGCCGAATTGCCAACACTTGCTCCAGATTGCGTCATCTGAACCACTTTGTGAAATGATACGCAAACAGTCACAACAAATTGGATGGCCGTATCGGCAAGGTACAACACAGCATATTTTATCATCCACAAATTCTTCAAAACACACCGGACAATTGTTGTTAGCCATATATCTTGGATGCTTCGAGTTAATTACTCCAATGCTAATTTGATTGCCAAGAAATAGTTTGGGTAATTGATTGTGTCTATTAGTGGTAATAATTACATATTATTCGTATAATTATTAAAATAAAAATATATACTTGCATATATTTTGTATAGTAGCTTTAAATATAATTATACAAATATAGGTTTAATAAATAAGAGTGAATATCCATAAATATTTCGACACGTCATCAGAGACTATTTCTTACTCTATGATCAGACAGTTACAAATTTCAGAGTAACCCGTTTTCACTCAGCAATCAATATTACATTGTGAAAAAATCAACACTAGTAAAATAAAGCATCACATAATAATAATTACTCAACCCACAGATCTGAGTTAGAGCAGAAAAGAAAAACATCTTGCTATAATTGTAGTTGCAACAGAGACACGTAATTGGCATTGTTAATCATTGCTATATACATAATTACGTATAAATTATTTGAAGGTAGAGGGCTAGATCGCTATTACATTGCTTGTCAATAAATACATATAAATGATTTCAGAGTCAAAGACTATAGATCCCTGATACTTTGATTGTCAATATATATATATATATATTAATGATTTGAGAATGGAAGGTTAGATCGGTGATACCTTTCTAACAGACGAATTTTGCTAACCTACTCACAAGAAAGGGGGTCGATTATGGAGAAAGGTGACAATAAATGGAGGACAAATGTGACAAAGAATGTTGGAGGAAGGTGACAACAAAAGGCGCAGAAAGATGACAGCAGGCTTGTTTAATATAAAAAAAGGAAAACAATGTACCATATTAAAGAAAAGATTGATAAAAAGAAAGGGAGTCTCTAGAAGTTAGCCTTATATTATTTATAGTTAATTTTTTAAAAACATCTAAATTTAGGAACTTTTGAGAAATTAACTATTTTAATATTGGTGAAACGACAGAGATCAGATAGCAACGAAGAACAACAACACAAACGACCTATATTGGTGAAACGTTGCGTATGTCATTTATCAAAAGTACGAGGCAACGGTAGCTTGTGTGGAATATTTGATTTTGATGGACACTAAAAACGAAGTAATGTACAATCAGACATTGTTATATATTTTTTTAAATCGACAACCATATTTCATTTTGCAATAAATTTACCAAATAAAAGTTAATGCAAGGATGACGTAGTCGCAGAAACCGAATAAGTAAGTAGAAGAGGTCGTGTCACTGGAGGATAGTTCTGACGAGGAATTGGACACTGGTGAGGATACTTGTTATGAATCCAACATTTTACATTGTGATAAAGGATCACAGGGCGCATTGTTCGTCTTGCCTTAACTACAACAGATAATTAATTAACATTGAACATTTATTCGAAGAAATAATTACTGAAAAATTGACACCTGAGAAAGTAAATGCAGCTAGGAAAAATACCATCACCAGCTGCGACCCACTATTCTTTACACATATAACGAAAACTTTTTGAGAGAAAAGTTTCATGGCAATATAGTAAATATAGGGCTATTTGGCATATTAAATAATAATTATCCTTGTAAATAAACACTATCGTGAAGTTATAAATATTATGTCATAATGATTTTAAAGTTTTTCGTTTTTTCTCGTTTTCCGCATCAGTGCATCACGGGTGTTCCAATGCTGCTCAAACGAACCCGACAGACAGCCTCTCTAGATTTAATACTGAGGCCTGTCAGCCTCCTAAATACGAACTGAATTCTTCCGTCATTGCAATCTTCAAAAAGATGTTTAATAGATTTCTCCTCCCTGTGGCACCACCTAACATCCATTGTTTTGCCTTATTCTCACAGTGATTATAAACTTGTCAATCAACGTGGAGTACCAGCAACGGAGTTGTGCCAGGAGACATTGGTTTGGTCTTTCCTGGGCTATTGTTTTTTATCTCTCAAATTTACCCTTTTTTGTAGCTACTAATGGCGTATCGGAAAGTATTCTTATCTAATTTGTTGAACCAGTCGACATTAACTTTACATTTAACCTTTTATTTAGTTGAGTTGCACGAGATAGCGGCTTTGTGTTGGTCTACTGCTAAAAGGGCATCTCCTACGTCTTTGTTCACCATTTCATTTCAGTCAATGCCGCAGTGTGCGTTTAGGAATTTTACAAAACTATCGACATTTCTAGATAGTTCCAGGAGGCTGCTCCAGATGTTCACTTGCATTTCCGAGTCTTTGTTAAGCGGACTAATTTCCAGGGCTCTAATTGCCGATTGCGAGTCGGTACATATGACAATGTTCTGAAAGTCCTTCTCCATAATTTCCGAATTTAGGATGGTTTGCAAACCGACATTTAGGGCAGCTAACACCGCTGCAAATGAGGAGGCCATGATGCCTGCTGAAGCTATTCGAAGCGCCGCTCCTAAAGTCTTCTTCATTGAGCCATCCGACAGTTTAACTTCTTCCGTGTAGGATATATTTGCTTCCCCGATTTTCTGTAGAACGACATATCACCGGTCCAATTTGAGATTAGGATGGTTTCGCATTTAGCTGGCGCCAGTTACTTGTTGTAATTCTTACATCATGTCATTACAGCATCTATGCCTCATAAGCATTGTATGTTATTAACTGCCATCTTTGTGTCAGTATTCGAACACCACATAGCATAGTGAGGTCGTATTGATATACTATTAATAATTGTACCTTAACTTGTCGTATACTAAGAGGGTTTTAAATATTTTCATAATCATTTATTGAAACTAAATCAGCCAATAATTTAAATTAATCAAATGAATCCGAATTAATACGAACTAATCATACATATAACAAAAAGCATTAAAATATAACAATTCGATTTTTGTAAAATGTAGGAAACAATTTATTTAATTTATATTAATTAATAGGATGCCGTGCAAGTAATTATAAAAATACATATAAATTTTAAAATCGATTATGTAATATGCCCCAGGTTAATCCAAGTTAATTTTTCTTTACCGATTTTAGTTTATGTTTTGTCTTATATTAGTAGTATCGTGGTATAGTAGTAGTATCATGATATCTCAATCTACAGATGGATTATTCGATGAACATAAATATTTATTTTACTAGAACGCCCACAAGTTATCTTACTGAAAACCATACTCAATTTTATGGAACTTAAACAGAGTGTTAAGAAGTATAAATAGATTTATTGAAATATACTAAATACAGCACAATAATTGTACGCACCATAATCTAAAGGAAAGCGTTCTATTTATAGTGGTGACCAACTTTCTGAAAACGGTAATATTTTGTGACATTTTCGCGGCGCAGAGCAATGTCTATCTGTTCGTAATACACATATAGAAAATGTCCAACTTTTTATTTTTAGCGCTTAACAATACGATGTATGAGTTTTGAAGGCAATTTTGGACGCGATATATATATATATATATATATATATCGGAACTTCTACGGTAAGAGCTATAATAAGTTATTCTTATAATCTATGGCTCACCATTATAGTGCTTAACGTTTAGTTATGTCGTATTCTGTATCGTACTTTGCAGTAGAATACTGAACAATAAATAAATCCCGATGTGCAAGCTCTAAACGTATTTTAAAGAGATGAATAAAATTATATAAAAATAACTTCCAAATTATTCGGAAATATTTTGCCTACATTGAAATCATCAAACTAGTTGTAACTTTGTCATAATGAAGTTTTTATTATTTAAAATTAAATAAATAAATCTTAAATTATCTTCGATTTTTAATAATCAAATTTGTATAATCTTCTAAAGTTTAGTAATTGTTTGTAAGTATATGTTGTTTGCTCCTATTTAATTTGTTTACTACAAACAATATTATTTTTTCACATTCCAAGGCTTTGATATATTGAAGCTTTCACCTACTTAAATCAGAAATATCAAAAATTGTAGATTATTTGTTAAGTGTATTTATATAGCAGCTAATACTATTAAATTCGTACAACACAAAAAATATTTTTTACAGAAAAATACACTTTGTAAATAAAGTATTTTGCGTGTGTAGGCAGTTCTACAAATATCGTGTAATATACATATTACTGTGTAAAGTTCATTTATACATAATACATACTGTAGTTTACTTTACATAATACATACATTTGCTCGTGTTCTAAAGTTATTATACATCGTTTATTTTATAGAAAGAGAGATCTATTAATAAAACAAAATATCATTGTTTTGTGGTACTAAATGTATAAAAATGAGATGCTTCTGTTAATCTGGAAAATCAATTCCAGTAAACAATTGCTTTAGTTTTAGTTATACTTTATTAAAATTTAATGTTTTTCATTAAAAATGTAACAAAAATTAATCAAAAATAACTCAATTGCAATAACTTACAATAAGCATTTAACATTATTTTAAATGTTGAAAATTTCTTGAAATTAATTTTCTGCCTCCCATAATTTATTGACGTATACAACTAATAACATAATTTAATTAAATAAATGTTTTGTGCATTCCACTTTTGGAAGAAAGACCATTTTTATTAAAATACTGAAGTTTCGCCTATATAGGCAAAACAAATCAAAACTACATCGGTACTATACTCAACATTAGTCTGTGCTCATCCTATAAGAGAAAAAGAAGTAAGTGAAAATGCTAAATGATAAATACAAATACATATATAAGATATGTTGTAATATAGTTATATTTGAAATGATATGGCCCAAGGTGTTTACTGTGCACAATAATTAATAACAATCAAAATATGAGCGTATATCTTTGCTTCCATAAAAAATGTTGTCATTTCATAAGTAATCACATATCTTTAGATTTAAACTTTGCCCCTATTAAAATAAAGTTCAATCTTTGATATAAATAGAAGTATTACGAAGTGAATAGTTTTCTTATTATCTCACCAATTTTATAAGTTTTATTTGTCACAGACTTTTGTTAATTACTTTGACACAAAAAAAGATTTCAGCAGTATTCTATCATTAAATATGATCAAAAATGTAAGAAAACGCGCTAAAATAAATATCCAAGTGTTTGAAAATGCACATATTGTATTTCACATAATTTAAAATTGATTAGCTATAAACACATCCTATACAATTAATTACAATAATATTGAAAATTAATTTCATAATAATTATATTTTTAATTTCGACTATCTTTTTAAAGAATTTAGATTAAAAGTATCGGCAATTTTTTCAGTATTAGAAGCAAAACTTAAAATATTTGAAAGGGCCATTTCAATATATATACATTTCAACATAAAATCCAATTCAACATAAAACAAGCACTATCAGAGTTATAAAAAAAACTTATATAATTTTGGATAACTTGTCATAAAAGGCTAATTTTTCACAGTTAAACACACAAAAATATACGCTATATTATACAAGTATAGACTCATTCGTAAAATTAATTAAACTTTATTCTATTAATAAATAACCTAAAATGAAGTCTCTTTATCTACGGCCCTGACTGTGGTTTAAATATATTTAAAATCTTAAATAAATTCACAAAAAATATTTATGTATATTCTTAAATAAATTATTTATTTTAGGTCTGTGATTTTCATTAAAATAGTTCCATGCTATGTATATCGTGCTAGCATACTGGCCATGATTCAAATACCCATATTATGATTGATTAATATAGATATCAGCAATTAAACTTTAGTTCCCTGGTCAGAAATGGTGCTCTGAAGCATACTACTGCTTGGTCGAAACTGTTTCGGCAGCATATTATTCTGCTGCTGGTGGGGCGGCGCCGGTGGCTGGTGGTGGTGCGGATGGAGAAGACTGTTTGTCATGTTTTGTTGCGCCTGCTGCTGCTGCAGTTGTAGTTGACCGGAAGAGGGCGAATGGTGGTAATTCTGAAGGTGGCGCTGCTCGGCGGCAATGGAGGGGAGGAAGCTGCGACAGGGCAGCCGGCTCGTCGTTGTGTAGACGTGGGGGCAGATTGTGGGGGGCGGCGCCATGAAGGAGGGGTAGGTCACCGTGCCATCGTCCGGACAGACACCACTGTCCCCAGAGCGAGTGCTTCTGACAAAATTAATACATTTATACTGCTATGAACAAATGACACTACTGACTGCCGAAGCAGTACTATATTAAATATAATTATAATTATTGCAAAAATTGTATGACTGCCTCTTAAATACCCAAATATTTCCAAAATCATCACTTAATTACATCACTGTTTCAGATGAAAAGTTACTACATATTTCTATATAGGTATAAACATATTATACTACTCATTGAAAAAGGGAACATCAAAAACTATGAAAAGTAAACAGTAGCTGGCACAGCATTGTGACATAAACTTGAAGCATATTTCAAATTGATAAAACAGATGGTACATTTGTTGTGCTCACCCATTTGCTGCACTATCGACTACAAATCCGTCTTCTCTCCACTCGATCACCTTGCGTAGTGTTTCCATGCGACTCGGACACTGAAACGAACAGTCTTAATGTAGTCAGTGTTATATTAAATATCGAATATTAAGGTCACATTCATTATTTCAACATGTTGTTCAACATTTCTATCGATAAATGCGACCTTCTCTATAAATGGAAACGATTTCTGAAGGAATGTTTTAATGGTATAAAAAATAAGGCGGTTCTTAGGTAAAATTTCATTATTATTAGTGTAGTTCAAGATTTTAACATAATCATTTTACTGGTGAAATAATATGATGTAAATATATAAATAAACAAGACGAAAATGATAAATAGAAAACATAATATGTAACTTAGAAAAAAATTTACCATTTTTTTAAACTAAATAAGAAATTAAAAGTTAGCATTTTTATTTAATTGTTTCAAAAATATATATTCTGAATGCCATAAATATTTTTCTATGTAGTGTATATTTTTTAGTATAATGAAAAATGTAAACATATTATTTAGGATTATTTATATTTTCTAATTGATAAATTCTGGTTCTTCTTTTTTGTTTCCATTTTAATTGTGGTTTGGTGGTGTTGATAAATTGAATAAAATGTGTTCATTTAATACTAATATACTACAGGAAGTGTCCTATATTAAAACAGTTTATTCATTGTCATTACATATTTCCAACCCTTTCAATTACCAGTATTATAAAGTATTTGACTGGCGATAAACCTCATGAGATACTTAACAGTATTTAAACACGTTTGTTTACATAAGGATTCCGGATTGAAGTATATCTATGTAAATTTATAGTTATTACAAAATTCTACTTCCTCATATCATATATTTGTATTTACCGTTAGAGTCAAAAATCAAATGTACATTATTTTCTCTGGAGCATAGTATTAGCTAATGTTTCAGACTTTCATTGTTAGTTTGATTGTTAAAGAGACAATTGAATTATTTATTTATTAAATATATAATTTTTAAAAACAACTAACATAATTTTCGATCGAGAATAAAAAAGATCAATTCAAAATCAATTCGATCAATGCCAAAATCATTTAATTTAGACAACTACTAATGAACATATAATTCGCAGTTTACAAAACTATAGTTCAAAATATGTTGAAAGGGTAGTAAAATTCGGTGTTTTCCGAGCCAGTAAGCAAGAAAGGATGAGTCATCACCTAATCAGAAAAATTGATCAATTGATTCACGCTTAACCTTTATTGAAATCATTCTCCAAATCAATAAGATTGGAAAACATAAAGAGCAGTAGATCTTTCTGAAGGTTAACTAACTCAAGTTTAAAAACCAAAATAAGAATGTGAAAAATGTGAAACATATTTAATGTTTTACTATGTGATGAAAGAGTCAACTAATTCAGAAATTGATCTATTAATCGATAGGGCCTAATCTCTCTCTCTGGGTCAGCCGACTCCCACACCTACCTGGCTCATGGTCATCCCGTCATACTGGTGGTTGTAGCAGCACTGAGGCCCCAGAGCTGTGGTCCCCCCCGAGTTGCTCTCCCGCCAACTCCCGACGACCTGATCCTGCTCCATAAACTCGGTCACTGGATAGATGTTCGTCTGGATGTTGTCTTCGTCGTGACCGTCAACTGCTATGTTCCCTGTGTATAGGGCAAGTGTGTGGACGATTGGGGGTGGGGTTAAATAATAGTTCAGGAATGTTTCCACCGTAAAAAAGGTTAATTTATAGAAGCATAGCATTTTATGTGCGGTTGATGTGAACATGGTGCAAAGATTAGTATAAAGTAGGTATTTAACATTTTCTTGACAAGCATTTCACTGTTTGACATATTAAAATGATATTTAAAATGTTATCTGTGATATGAAAGTGTTCATAAATATTGTGAAATTGCGATAAAAGGGCGTACATTTATTATTAAGGTTGATATTTTATTGTGAATGATGAAAAGATAACTAAATTTCCAATCGTAAGAAAGCGCTATTTTTATTCTTTGATATTGTTATATATTATCTATATATTCACAGTTCCTATTTTTGAGATTATATTTGTAAACATAAATCATTAACAACTTGTAATGTTTGAGAGTACAATTTTTTTAATTTAATAGGTTTACTTAGAATTAATCAATAACTAAATTTATTAATTTTACTTTTATTCAAATTTGATGAGACCGAATAGGGTTTTTCTGCTTCATTGTTCGACATAATACATCAATAAAATGTAATCTATATCAAACATCAATACACATCATACACAACTTGATAAAAGTCGCGCTATAATAAGTATAATATATTTCATTTTATTCAAAATTGGATGTTAATATCCGAACTTTAAAAATGTTAAGTATGAAGACAATAATTCCACCATAAAATAGAATAGATCTCTTCAAAGCTCGAATGTGCTAAAATAGACGTTTCAGATTTTAATTAAAAATTAAAATGATTTATAGTTCTATTTTATTTATGTATATACTGCAAAAATATGATGGCTATTTTGATATTTATAATTCAATATATTTCACAACTTCTAGATGTATAATAACCTATCTTTTAATTACATTATTATATACATAATAAAGGGCAACGAAATAACTCATTGTAGTAAAATTCAACTGATTAATAATGTATATATAAACAGTAAACGTATATATAAACAGTAAATTGTATGAATTGATATTACCCTATCATAATATGTTTGATGTTACATTCCGATTTTTGTGCGCATTTATATATTATATGAAGTTACAGTTTATATACGGCACAATATTTCTTGAGAATAACTTCCTTTTAAAATGTTTTATTATCTTTAATCTGTAATTAAATATAATACGAAGGATATATTACATATATATACATAATTCTATTCGAATTTTGCAAATATTACTTTTTGAGAATTGTCATAAATTATGCATTGATATAAACATTTATTGATATCATAACATTTTTATACTCAAACAAAAGGCTTACGTTTCACTGATTTTAATGTTTTTTATTTAATTTTAGTTTGTTATAGCTTCAATTTATTGACAGCTTGAAAATTAATTAATGAATCATGAATCCCCAATAACCTATTTTATTTATTCTTATGTTTCAAATAATTGAGCAAAATACATCTTAAATAATGTTCATTATAATGAATCCCCAATAACCTATTTTATTTATTCTTATGTTTCGAATAATTGAGCAAAATACATCTTAAATAATGTTCATTATAATAGGGGTGTATACGTTTTTCAATATAATATGACATCCGTTCATTGTATGTTTATAATATTGAGTATCAATTATTACGTAAAATTAATTTTAGGAAACATTTCTGTGACAATATATACATAATTTAAAATAGTCTACTATGATACATTGAAAATAACATAGTAAACAATGCATTTGATATAATAAATATATCTCTAATATAGTCACTGAAGGCAAATATCTTTGGGTAATCCTATACCTTTGAGATAACTCGGTGTCTTCTGGGCCCGGTGTCGTTTCCTCTTCACGATGCAGACAACGATAAATGTGAAACTGAGGGCAAAGAGAACCGCAACAGCACTTCCAATCGCGAAGGCCAGAGGTGCCTCTTCTGAATAAGGGGCACAATGGGTAGAGGAACAAGCACAGATATTCATAGGTTCATATTTGTTATTGACATCGATAGCATTCGTTAACATTGTTTACTATTCTGGAAAATTGATAATAAATCACATTTATGATTATTAACATTTATTAACTTTTATTCTTCTGTTTTTTTGTAACAATGTTGTAACTACCGTATTTATATTGGTAAACATATATTTGTAAACAAAACACAAAGTCCATGATAATCACCACGAAACCGTTTATCTTACATATCACAATTTCTGATAAATGTAATCAAATATGTAGAAATCTGTTAACACATTTTTTAACAATATATGTTACAATATATTATACAAAAATAAAGTCTTTTTAGTGGGTAATATAAAACTGATCATTTTATATTGATGATTTGTTTAAAAAATATTATCTGTTAAACATCAAACAGTTTGCATTTAACACTTTTTTTAACACTAGAAAGTATTTTAGTTATAAAGTTATAAATGTTGTACTTGATGCTTGTTCTGTGTGCCACTATAATGAGTTATGTTCGTATACATAGTAAAAGGAAGGACATCATTATCATACAACAAATTATGGATTATATGAAACATATCATAATTATTTAATTAAATATGCGATATGCTACGTTGGAAAAAAGTAACTGTTTCTTATAAGATTAAACTAAATCTTTCATATACCCTTTCAATGCATTTTCCTATATTAAATAAATTGAATTCATATTTAAAATATCCTTAACATCAATTTCATTAAAATTTTATATTATTATCTTCACCAAATTCTATAATAATATGAATTTAAAAGAGTAGTATATATTTCAAATAATTAATTCGTAATTTTTAATAACGTGTTGCCAGTCAAAGTTTTTATTTACGTTTGCTCTGTTCGATACACTTTGAAAAGTTGGTTGGGCGATATGCGTTTTAGAAACACACAGAATGATCCATAATTTTTGTTAATAGTTAAATATCAAGATAAGTTCAACTTTCAAAATTAAGATAGATACAATTTTTAATAATTGGATTTATTTTTTATAATTTCAACTTCTATAGCCAATATTATATTTTCATAAACTTTAAAATAATATATATATATAAAATATAAATATTAAATGTATTTTGAAATATCCAAAAATTTAGAATTTTTAATAAAAATATTATTTTATTTTCTAGATATATCTAACATAAACTATTTAGATCTAGAAAATTCTAACTTTATTTGTATTTGTCACATTTTGACCCTATTCGGTTTGGGTTATTCTAAACTTTTAAAATCTGATAAGAAAGGCGTCCCCTGCGTCCTTTTATAAAATCGCCCAGAGTTGTCAGAATTTATTAAAAACTAACATTGTCTAAATTTATTAAATTGAAAATTGTCTGAACAAATGTGTTTCGAAATAGATCTAAAGAATTATGAGTAATTTTGTACACTAAACATATTATGTTATATCAAAATTTCACCGCCTAGGTGTTATTTGAATCATTTAAAAAATAAAATATTGATTATTGTGATGTATTGATTACTGTAAAATATTTATTATTATGAAATATTGAATATTGTGAAAAATCGATTATTGTGAAATATTGATTATTGTGAACTATTGATTATTGTGAAATATTGATTATTGTGAAATATTGATTGTTGTGAAATATTTATTAATGTGAATAATATTTATTATTGTGAAATATTGATTAATATGAAATATTGACTATTATGAAATATTGATTATTGTGAAATATTGTATATTGTGAAATATTGATTATTGAGAAATATTGATTATTGAGAAATATTGATTATTCTGAAATATTGATTATTCTGAAATATTGATTATTCTGAAATATTGACCATTCTGAAATATGGATTATTCTGAAATATTGATTATTCTGAAATATTGATTATTCTGAAATATTGATTATTCTGAGATATTGATTATTCTGAAATATTAATTATTCTGAAATATTGATTATTCTGAAATATAGATTATTCTGAAATATTGATTATTCTGAAATATTGTTTATTCTGAAATATTGTTTATTCTGAATAATTGATTATTCTGAAATATTGATTATTCTGAAATATTGATTATTCTGAAATATTGATTATTCTGCAATATTGATTATTCTGAAATATTGATTATTCTGAAATATTGATTATTCTGAAATATTTACTTGGTAACTATTTTAAATAAATATTTTATTTTATTAAAAACAAGTTTCGGATTTGTAACTTAATATAAAACTTCTATATTATGTAGTTGAGGTGGTGTCGTATGTACATCTATAAGTGGGTAGGGGGGTGCATCTAATCACCCCCTCTCTACAGTCGGCATATATGAATTAAATTAATTCTATTCTGGTGTGTGTGTCGTACGGATCTCACCTGTAGGATACAGCGTTATAACTTGCCACTCTTGACCGTAACCATTGGAGACCGAACAGTTGTAGGCGCCATAGTCGCTGCTCTCGACTCGAGTGATGTAAATGACGCTTGTCACCCCCTCCAAGTGGTCCTCCTGATAGACGTGATGCCTGTGGACACAGTTTGGAATCAAGTGAGGGTCAACATAAATGGAGGAACCAAAAAACACAACTATGAACTATGTTTTACAGTGCATTTAAATTACACTGCCAAAACATATCAGTAAATTATTTACCATTCCTCTGCATGGTACTATATTGAGTGACATAATGCCCGTAGGTTAGTAATAAATTATTCAATTATTTTATAAGATTACTTACCAGAGAAATGTGCACTTTTATTCCGATTCTTATATAATGGTAGGATACCGTGTTCAAGTTTTAGAATCCAGCAATGAGGTTTTTATTTTTTTAAATTAAGTTTTACATTAATTTGTAAATATGTAGTTTAAAAAGTGTGTTGTAATATATTCTTTCCAGTTGTAAAATGTGAAAGTGAGAAGATTAACGTGTTTATTTAGAAATATATATATATATATGTGTTATCAATTTAAAGGTTAACAAGAACATTCTGCAGAAATGTGGAAACGAAATAATTTAGGTATACATATCCACCATTAACTTTTTTATTTATTACAGATGAATAACTATTATAAGCATTAATTCTTGTAAGTATAATTTCAGCTATAATTAAACATGCTTTTATACGTTTTACTATAAAGCAAATATTTACAATTTTTTATAATTCTATTTTTAAATATTTATAATTAACATTACTATTTGTTATCTTCAAGCGATGACATCAGTATACTTATAATGTTATAAAATATATTTTACGTAACAAATTTTAATATGGAATCTATTGTAAATGTTTGGGCCAAACACAGTTGTAATATTCATAGTATAATTGAATTATATTTTTGATGCATACTTTGACTACTGAATGTAACGATATTATTGGATCATATTTTCAGTAGTTCTCTTAAGTATCAACTATTTATTAAATTTATATAATTAAATATATTTTAAAATATTTATTTAACAAAAGTAGGAATAGTTGAATAATTATAGAACAATAACTTTTTATCAAAATTGTATAAATTACATATTTCTTCAAAGATTTATTATGAACACTTTTCTCAACTACAATATTAAATTTACTATAAAAAATTCTGTTTAAATTTCGAAAGCGCTAAATTATTTGGAGAAGTCAATTAATGCATTACCAATAATATGTGATTATAACATATTATTATTATCATCTTTGGTCGACTATATAAAGATTTTGATCAATTTTATCAAGGTTATATATTTTGCTGAACTTATTGCACTTGGTGATAAATAATAAATTTGTTAAGAGTCAGATTTAAAAAAAAAATTATGAATTTTTCTCCCATTATAATCGTGTGTTGTATTACTGACTGTAAAAGTACTTTTTACACATTGGTATTACATTTCACATATTTACGATTTGATAATTGTATATGTAATATTAAAATGGTATCATAATTTGTTATTGTAATTTTATGTATAGAAGTTAAAAAATAAATACACAATACTTTGACCACTAATTATTATCGTCCTATATATATTGTTGTCCCTATAACTTACTATATCAAATATAAATAATTAGCATATTGTAGCTAGGTTGTAATGAACAATGCCTTTTTTATTGATACGAAACAGACGAATACGCAATCTTTATTTACATTCAGTTTATAAATTGTAGCCACATATATGGATGTGGTGTCATTTTATATAACCGTTCAACATAATATCTATTGTCACTAATTAAATTCATTCTATATCTAACAGAATTAAAAAAACTACAAATAATAGTACAAAATGTAGTTTTAAAAAAATTTAACTATTTTGCAGACTTTAATTGTATATAGCTATATTGTTTAAACTTATAATTTACTTTTTAAAATAATTTAAAATTATATTTACATGTGTGTACGTACGTTACACATATTACAATTTAAAGAAGGGTAACTCGTTTGACAAAAATGTTTCTACTAAATAGTCCATATCACATACCTACTATCAAATTAAACTTTAAAAACAGTCGGGGCGGTTGTTATCTCTGGACTTTGTTGTCCAAAGAGACCTACCCTAATAAATTATAGATGACTTGACTTCAGGAATTTGGTTAACTAGACTCGCAGATAAAATAGTTTACCTCAGGGGAGTATTTTCAATGCAGCTTTCGGTCGGCAAAACTACAAACAACTTTTCACTATACATATGATCAATGGAAATTATATTAATCGTTCACTCGTTGTCTTTTTTATCTCTATCATTTCCTCTCAGTTCGTCTTTCTTTCATTCGATTTCTCTCTCTCTCTCTCTCTCTCTCTCTCTGTCTCTCTCTCTCTCACACACACACTCTCTCTCTCTCTCACACTCTCTTTCTCTCCTTCTCTCGCTTTATTCTTATCTTAATCATTTCAGGGTGTTCTCCATGATATGAGTTGTGTGTATATATACACACATTTCTAACATTATTCTATATGCTATTTACATATTCTATGTGGACGTCATGTGTATGTATGATATAATTATTCTACTTGGTATTTATTTTCTCGGCGTACATTCAATACTATTTATTCTACATTCAGCTGTCGAGGCAAGTCGTACTATCTCGGTTGAACATGTTTAATAATATTTGCATTATTAAGACACTATCGAAATATTTCGCATATAGTATTTTAAGAGGCTCAGCTGTTTTTTTGCCATACAAATTACTTTCTTAAGAAGTGTCTAAACTGGTTACGAGAAGGTATCAATAATTATAAACTGCCGAAATATTCGAGGCTGCTTTGCTGCTAGTGGTGCAACTGCCTATAATATGTTTAAAAGGGGTGGTACCATTTTCTGATTCTTACGAGTAAATATTTAAATCACTATAGGCCATTTGGTAGGATTTATTAGGGATTTAGCCCCAGCATTCCCCAATTGCGCTTTCGAGTTTTCTTCAAATAGAATATATAATGGGTGTGCCGAGAAAACATATATATAATGTGTACCCCGCATGCAGAAGGGTAAATTTTGAAACCAGTTATGTTGGACTAACGCGTGACGTCCATATTTACATCAATTTGTATATAGGTAAATCACGTATGGTGCAATTTACAATTTAAATATAGACACATATTTATCACTGACATAGACTTAAATTAACCTTACGCAGAACACCTACTTTGAAATTGTGTTCCTATATAGTATTCATTTTTCTAAAGTATCAGACGTATTCATCCATATTTATATTTAGGTATACTATCTCTTAGTTCAACTGAAAATATATGTTTACTTATATATACATAATTACGCATGTATTCTATAGTGTGTATTCAAAAATACTCAGTATAATAGTGATTTAAAATGGTGGTTTTTTGAGATATCCATTAAAATACAGGGGTCTTAGGTAAAAATGGATTCTAAGTGTGTTTTTATGTAATTCTTCTGTTTTAATAACGCTAAACAGTAAAGTCAAACTGCAAATGTCATTTTAGTACAAATTTCAATTTACGACTCCATATAGACGATAAATGATTTTTTAATTTAATCTTATATATATATTTACTTATAGTATAATTAAATTATTTTTTTAATGTCATTTATATGTATCTTAAATAATGCGTAATATTGTAAACAAATAATACATAGCTCAAATCTGTTCCGAGAAAACCACCACACCATTTACAGTATATACGTAAACCAAACCATCCCTGTTGCATATTTTTTATGGAAGCGAATTTAAAACAAATATTTTGTGGGTTTGTCGTTTGTGTGGGAGTAACTATATTTAAATCAAATGCTTTTTTTATTTTGAAACGAATCATGGTACAGTAAAGCAGCATGTTATTAACCTCAATACTTTGCTTCTGATATAAGGTAGATTCAATTAGATAGATACATTGCAAATTTGAAGAACGAAAAATACCTTAAATTAAATATTTTGATTAATTATAAACGAATCTTCGACGTACAATTAATAGTAATAATCGAGTAAAATAACAGTTATTTTAATTTTTAATTTATGTACATATACGGATTATATAATTAATTAAACAATTTATTAGTAGCTGAACTTGTTAGTTAAAGTCAAATCAAATAAAAATCAAATCAACAGTTTATGTGTGACGAATATTTTGAAATAGTTTACCACGTGAAAGTTTTGCTTTCTATGACAGAAATTTAAATTAACAATTAAGGAAAGTTAGATATTTGCTCGTCTTACAAAGCCTTATAGTTTTGACACTTATGAAGGTAAATTAAAAGTATTCTTATAAAATAATATACTTCTTTGAAACTTTTTAAAATAAAAAACATTTATATAATAGCTTTCAAGTATGTGTACGAAATATGTCAAGAAAATTCATAATTTATTTTTAATTTCATTTAGATGGATATTCAAAGTTTTTTATTGTAATAATGAAATAAACTTAACGTTAATTTTAACTCAAAAAAGTTTTGTATACAAAACATTGTAATCTTAAATATAACTTATTATTATGAAAGAAAAATGGGTTTACAAAGGTTGCATTTCATTATAAAAGAAAAAGAGCAAAAAAAACAATGTTATTGTTTATTAAGCCATATATTATATAGACTGAATAAATACCACAATTTAAGGAAAATATGCGAATAAATTGTGTAAGTGCTGATTATAATTATAAATAAATTCAAAATAAAAGTCAACCAATATAAGCATGTATAGTTTACCAGAAGAGAAAATAATTGAATAATTATTATATTCCAATATGAGCGAAACATTATTATTGGCACGAAGGTTAATTGTGAACAAATAATGAGTGAATACATTTAACTTTATTGTACATTTCTATCAATGGAGTTAATAATCTCAGTTTTAACTAATGAGTCGCGATTTACGATAGAAATGCAATGATGTTTCAACTTTATTAAACATTGAGTCTAAATTGTGCATATCGAGGGTATATTTCATGCTATTGATATTGCCATTTCGTTTTGAAAAAGGCTATAAGTAAATATGCTTAGTTGAGTAGGATGTAGATTCTATACTAAGTCTATAATTCATGATTGCAGCTAAAAAAAAACTCTCATCTTGTGGAGATTGTTTCAGAATATTTATCTACCCTTAATTTTTTTAAATAAAAAATCAGAATAATTTGAATCAAGATCAAAATCAAAATAAATACCTCACAACAGACCACTGTGAATTGAGAGATGTGGTCAACAGTGTTCACGTAACAAATCGAAAAACGAACTATCAATGGTTGAGAAGTCGTACTGCAGCTCTACACAGCAACTTACAATTTATCGGGGGTGAAGTGACCATTAATCTTGGTCCAACGTACGTCCTCGCGTCTGGGCTGTGGCACACTTCGGATAGAGCACGAGATCTTCACCGGATGGCCTCCTCTGGCAAATATCTTGGGACTACTCAAAATGGAAGGTGGTCCTGAAATAAGATAATTGGTTTTATTATATACATGAAAAGTAAGAATTAATAAGAAATAGAGATAGAGGGAGAGAGTGTGTGTGTGTGTGAGAGAGAGAGAAAGATAGATAGATGGAGAGAGAGTCTGTGTGAGAGAGAGAGAGAGAAATAGAGGGTGAGGGAAGGAGAGGGAGAGAGATGGGACAGAAA
>JAUZND010061130.1:0-18189 GCA_034780555.1 Coelogynopora nodosa | reverse complement strand
CCATGTGTCTTATAGCCTGCTGTCAACATGCATCTCCATGGTTACCCTCCTGGTGTCTTATAGCCTGCTGTCAACCTTCATCTCCATGGTTACCCTCCTCGTGTCTTATAGCCTGCTGTCAACATTCATCTCCATGGTTACCCTCCACGTGTCTTATAGCCTGCTGTCAACATGCATCTCCATGGTTACCCTCCTCGTGTCTTATAGACTACTGTCAACATACATCTCCATGGTTACCCTCCACGTGTGTCTAGACTACTGTCAACATGCATCTCCATGGTTACCCTCCACGTGTGTCTAGAGTACTGTCAACATGCATCTCTATGGCTACACTCCACATGTGGCTTATAGCCTGCTGTCAACATGCATCTCCATGGTTACCATCCGCGTGTGTCTAGCCTAATAGCTACTGTCAAAATGCATCTCTATGGTTACACTCCAGGTAGGTCTAGCCTGCTGTCAACATGCATCTCTATGGTTACACTCCAGGTAGGTCTAGCCTGCTGTCAGATCGCCCAATCGCTCAACATGCAGATATTCGCCACCGCGGGATCTGAAGCCGGCATGAAACTGACCGTCGAGAATGGCGCCCATGCGGTCTTCAATCATCGACATACCGGATACATGGATGACATCTGTGTAGGTTGCTGATTATTTTATATTGTAATTATAGTTGATCGTTTTTATAGCAATTAACTCATTTATATTCCTTCAATAATTACATAATTTGGTTACCTGAATGTAGTTATACTCTTTTATCTAATGCACTGATTTGTTTTAGTAAATATTGAAATATTTTATGTTTTATAATCATCTATCATTAATTTATCAATCATTTAAAAACAATAATAAATTTGAAATATTGTCATTTAAAAGCAAAAACTCTTTTAATAGATATTAGAATGTGGTAAATAATATTATCTGTAGTCATTTAGTATATTCATTTTATTGTAACAATTTTCTTGTCGTCGCTTTGCCTTTTACTAATATATTGATTAATTATCTTATTATTAATTTATATATTGAAGCTACAGTTACCTTTGTAGTATATTATTAATTGATTTATTTGATTTCTCTTTTAGCGACAACATATCACGAAATTAGCATTGACAAATAAAATAAATGTTATATTTACATAAATATTTTCAGAATTGTAAATGTGACTAACTACAGGTAATGAAGTTACTAGAGTTTGTTCTTTGTACATCAAATTTGGTCAGATTAAAATCATTTAAATCTGTTCAAATCAAATGTTTTTTTTACCTCTATTAATAACTAAAATTACTTGAAAAAGCGTTAGTGAAACCAAGAAGATGAATTGTTTTCCTTTTTAATTATTTTATTCGGCTAATTAGAGTTCGCGTATCTAACACTGAATTCCCAATTCAGAATCCTTACCACTTGGCTGACAATTGACACATGGGGCACTCTGATTGGCTGGCATCTCGCAAGTATTGATTGGACGGTACAGAGTGGACAGTAGGCGTGGGGCTTAGTGGTGTCAAAAATTGAATGATTAAAATTGTTTTAATAGTTTATTACCAATTACCACTTGTAAACTATGCATTATTCTTTATAAGTTAACCCTAATATTTTATAAGCCAATCAGGAGACATTTCGCGACTTTTAACTGTGAAAATAACTTCTAAAAGTAAATATTGAAATATATTTTGAAAATGAATATTTATTGAAAATACATAATTAAACTAATTAATAATTTTCTATTTTAAAAATTTGCAGTTTTAGGGATTCTACAAATTTAACTAAACTTTACTACTTTACTCAATTGGTCCATTGATTGTGAACCAGACTTAAAAGCGAAGTATTTTATCATTATAGTTTCTCTTTGTTGATAAGCATGGCATCGATTACATTTCAGAAAGCGAGTGATGGTGGCGTGGACCTTGTTATTGAAATGTTGGCTAACGTTAATTTGGTCGAAGACTGCAAACTTCTCAGTGAAAATGGTCGTATAATGGTATGTACTTTTTTATAAACAAATTATTTAAGTATAGAGTTCTGCTACTGTTATTTTAAGCAGCTGTTTGAAAGATATGAATGTGATAAATACTTGATTGGACAAATTTCTGATTTATTTACTTTTGGGTAATTTAATCAAATATGATTCAAAATGTAAAATTTGAGACTATAGGTCTAATAATGTATATATTTAGAACATGCCTGATGGCACTCAATAATTGTATAAACTTTGACGTCACTTCAGACAACCCCAAATATAGTATTCCATTCACCCCAAACGACATCTAGAGAGTTAAAAAAGTTGAACATTTTTTATATTATGTTGAATAAATTATGTAAAAATATGTTGTACTTTATATTAATTTCCTAACCAGTTACCAGCCAAAGTCGTTCTTCTGAATTTCTTCAGATGATCCGCCAGTTCGTTCAGAAGTTAATACAATCTTTAATATTGTTAAAATTATTAACCGGCATTTAAACATAATCTTCTACTGATAAAAATATTTTATTTTAAGATTTGTAACAAATTCTGTGATCAATATTTTAAAGATGAGTAAAATTTCACCTTATTTTGAAGAATTTATGGCCGTTACCATGCATATATAACAGATAAAAAAACCATTATTTTATACTAATTTGTCGCTCTTATTTTATCTTGACTAAGATCTGTCGAACTGTCTAATGAAAGGATTTAAAAAGAATATTTTATTGTTGATATTAGTGTACTATTCCGCGCATTTCAATGAAAACAATAAATATTTCAATGAGTAGTAACTTATTTTGTTTAAATTTAGTTAATTCTTCAAAACAGATATATTGGTTTCAAGTATGTTTGTTTGCCATACTCACTCAGATAATCGGCTCACGTGGATCAATAGCCTTCGATCCTCGCGCCACAATGGCCAAAGAGATCAGCATCCATGGTGTGGCCCTCTACCACTCAACGCCGGTGAGATTAATGTTTTGCGAAGCTGTAAATATGGATTACCGTATATATCTTACTTATACCTAGATATCCAATCTGTACCTCGCAGCCGTTGGGAGAAGTTGCGAGAGGCAAAATAAATCAAATGGCAGTTGCGCACAGCCTTAATAGGCATTCTTGAATGCTATTCTTAACAATGAAAAGAAAGTTTATCCGAGGAAGTTTTATTTTGCGCCATTGAATTTGTATTAAAATGTTACGTTTATTTATACTATAGTTAAATAAATAATTAATTTTATTAATACAAGATTAGTTACATAAAGTTTCAACGTAATTGGAATATTTAGGCTGCGCACAACTGCTGAAATATTTATCTTGCCTATGTTTGTCTCGCGAAACTCATAGCAATCGTATATAATGCAGGGTTAATTTAGATTGTGCATCTAGGATAGACAGTAAGGTTGTTATTGAACGTTATTAATCAACACAGATATGTAGAATATTTTTGTTAAACATGTTCAATTTGACTGATCTTTTCATTTTTTAATTGAATTTATGATAAATTAATTTTAGTTGGTATACCAATCATAAATTTATATTCTTCAACTCACCTCTTTTCCTTTCTCACTAAGACTTTACTTTCCTTCGCTCTCCCCTTCTATTTCTCCTTCTCTCTCTCTCTCTCCTTCTTTCCCTCTCTTCCTCACTCCCTCTCTCTCTCTCTTTCTCTCTCTCTCTCTCTCACTCACTGTCGCTCACTCTCTCTCTCTCTCTCTCTCTCTCACTAACTCTCTCTCTGTCTCTCCCTCTCTCTCTCTCTGTCTCTCACTAACTCTCTCTCTTCTCTTTCTCTCCCTCTCTCTCACTCTCTCTCACTCTTTACTCTCCCCCTTTCTCTTTCTCCCTCTCTCTCTCCCACTCTCTCGTTCTCTCTCTCCCTTAATCCGCCCTCGACGTCCCCCTCAAGTCCGAATGGTGCGAGGCAGCCGCGGCACTCGCCGACCTCTTAGACAGCGGCGCCCTCAACCCCGTGATCGCCGGGGAGTACCCTCTTGCCAGCGCTCCCCAGACCCACCAGGACATCCTCAGTGGGGCAGGTGCCCACGGTAAACTGGTGCTGAACGTTGATCAGTGACACGTCGGACTGGGTGTCCTCCTGCACCCCCACCGCACAACACAGCTGCTGCCTTCATATTTGTTAACTTAGTCCTTCTTTGGAGTATTTCATTTTCCACGGTGTTTATTGTTTATATTGAATTGACGCTTCCATAAATCTAAAATCATTTAACTCTTTTTGTATCCTTTTTTTGAAATTTTATTTGAATAAAAAATAAATATAAATTGTAAAAATATCATTTTTGAGACTCAGTTTTGTGTGGGTAGAAATGTTGTCTATGAAGATCGATTAAAAGAAAAATATATTTCATGAATAATATTATCTAAGATAATAGTATAAGAAAGAGTTTCTTTGTTTTGAGTGATTGAATGATTTTTGGAAGGAATAGAATACTCAAAGCTCTCTATTTTTTAAATAGTTAAAACATAAAAGGGACTTTTGTTGTTCATCCTGAAAAAAGTTGGTCAACATATTCAACGATAATGCGAAGGTTGGAGATGTAAATTTTTGGGTAATGGTAAAGGGTTTTGGTTAACAACTACAGTATAATCCGCTTAGAACAATAACTTGCTTATAACAAGCATTCCTTCCATGGTCCCGAAAAAATTTGTATATATATATACCACGGATATAACTAGCATCGGTTATGACAAGCAAATTCTTACGGTCCCTTCAATCTTGTTATAAGCGGATTATACTGTAGTACTGATTGAAGGTTGTAAAGCTGGAATATAAACATTATTATAATTATTTGTAGTAGTTGTCTGACAATATTTCGATAAGTATTGAGATCGTATAGCCAGTATAGAGCGCGCACACCCCTGTTTTGGGTGACTTACTTGGTTAAACTATAGATATAGGCTTTTTAATTTAAGTAGACCAAAATTAGTAATAATAATAAAATAAATAATCTGTCAGAGGCGAGGATCCAGGAGGGGCTAAAGAGGGTACTAGCCTCCTCCGTTAATTTAGCCTTCATTGCAATTATTTTATATTCTACAGTCTTTATAATTATATTTAATTCTGTCATTCAGAGAACTTAGTTCAGAGAAAGATGTTTGCTATAGATGCACAGAAAGAACAAAGAATTTGTTTTACGTTTTAGTAGAATTTCATATTGACAATTTAGGCGCCTATACTCTTACACTTTTTATAGCCATTATTTTTACTTTTTAAATTTATGTACGCCAAAATGAAGTAACATATTGGAGGATGGTTAGGGGGAAAGCAGCTGACCCCTTGCAGTTCATTTTTACTTATGACGCCTTTATAACATTTTAAAATAGTTTACAGCGTATATTATAGTTTTACTTAATAAATATTCTTATTTTTAGAACTAAACTTTTAATATAGATGCACAGAATCATATTTATAAAGAAAAAAATGCAGCTTTTAATAAATGTACAAAGTTGTATTTGACAAAAACTATATTATATACATATACAATCTATTGGGGATTACCTTAAATAGTCAAAGTAACATGTTAACAGAATGTTCACACCTATTTCAATGCGCGCAGTCACCCAATTAGCCTCAACGATAAGTACTAAATGGCGTTTGACGGCATCAAATTATTTATTTGATATTGTGAAATCTCAAAAAAACATCCAAATTGGCACAATAATTTGTATTAAATTTTATGACTTAATTAGTTAAAAATACTTCACAAATGTGATATATCCCGTTAAAAACGTAGTGCGTGGTTCGCGGGAGGCACTTCAGTGGCCAGGCGATTTAAGGGTGGCCAAACAAAATGTAATAAATATGTGAATAATTATTTATATACATATTATATATTTGAACAAAAAGAATAAGCGCACGACTTGGGCACTATAACCACCCGCGAGTCGCGCACTACGTTTTACTGGGATAGGTTAGAGGCGACAACTACGCTTCTAGCTTTTATATATATAAAAGTGCACTAATTAAATACATTATTTAAAAATATGTATTACTAGGCATATACATTATGTAAATATATATATTCATGGCATATACAAATAGACCATGGGGACGTATTTTATTTCTGTGGTCAACTTCTAACTCTAGAGGCCGACAAATATTTCAAATTGTTTAATATCCGACCACAAAAGTCTTTTAATTACAATATTCTACACGATTAATCAATTAAAATAAGTCATAGATAAACCGATGTAGAATATGCTTGCATATATGTATATATATTAGTAGTGTAGGGAGAGTGGATTCAGCCGCACGGCTTGACCCTTTGACATTTGACCCCACCCCTTCTACAATAGCTCGATCTCTATACACTGCATAATTGGTTATATAGAGCTAAAAAAAATTATTATGGGGTGGTTTCTATCCACTGACCTCCTCTGAGTTGTGACCTCTGCCAGTTAACTTAACAAAAGACGTACATTTTAGTTAGTCTTGTAGAAAACACACACGATGATTACATGTTATTGTAATACGCATGAAAAGTGGAAATAAACTAATTGCTTAGCGCGTGTATCGTAAACATAAACAAAATAGTTTCGTTTTTGAAAAATATCTGTCAAATATTAGGTTTTGTCAATGATTTTAAAAAGACGCTAAATAAAGGGGAATTGCTTTATACAATAATTCGGATCATGGGCGCTTTTTTTAGAAAATGTAACGACAATTTTTGTTCTAATATACAATGTACAGGCGTCAATGAGAGATGTAACCTATAACGTTGAAGTAAAGTGACTTGTGAATTTGTTTATAATTAAATATGAGCTATGAAACAAATATTTTTTTAAATATAATTTAAAGTGGTTTACATTTGGTTTTAAGAACAATAAATGCAATACGTGACTATTATGCATACAGTTGTTGTTAGTGTTATTTAATTATAAAAAAAGACCTGTAAATTATTAATTAATTATTATTAATCATATAAATTATTAGAAAACGCATATAGGCCTACAATGATCGATTACATTTCATGATAATTTGACAATATAGAACGAAACAGACTGGGTAAGAGACCATCTAGAATTTAAAAAAACTATTTTATTTATGTGAATAATAAATTGTTTGTTCAAAACGACTAATTAAAATATAACATTTTAAAATATTATTTAAATTGTACGTTTTGTATAACCGAATAGTATATATATGTCGCATATGTCATATGTACCGAATAGATATGTCTAACATGTAAGAAAATATAACATATCTTATAAATGAACCATGTTAATTGTGGACCATCGAAATTAATAGAAAACACATACACAATGATTACATTTCATGATAATTTGGAGAAATACCAAACATTTAAACCACTATAAATCTCGTAGTCCTGTATATATATATGTAAAACGCGATTAATACTTCTTTTTCCTAAAATTAAAAAAGGTTTTTTTTATTATTATTAAAATATAATATAAATTGAGATATTTAAAATGTTATTCTAAATTGTTTAAATTATAATTTTATATTAAAAACTTAAAAAATAAAAGAATTATATTGTAAAAAAAATTGTTTCCGATATGTTTTAAATTATAGACATTATAAAATATTTATATTTATAATTTGACACCAAATTTTGTTTAAACTTTAGCAATTAATAAGTACACTTCCATTATATCTGAAATAGAAAATTATAATTCGCATAAAACGTGAAAATTATAATCATATTTTTCATGCGTACAATATTTTTAAATAGCATGAATGTTTTGTTTAAATAATTAAATTAATATTGAAACAAGCCATCACCTACGTAAACAACTTTCGAGTCAAAATTAAAATAAGTTGTAAGTTTTCGTTTCTTTGAACAATGTTTTTTTTATTAAATATGTTAATATTTAATTGCCAAAATAATTTGAAAATTACTTTCCAAATAACTTTTAAAATATGTACATTGTCTTTTATTTGCAAGTGTGAAAATTACTTAATGTCGATATGGGTAATATGATAGCTATGACAGGCATATTTCTATAAATTCTGACAAGTTCTAATCTAAAAAGAACCATAAAATTGTGTGACTGTGTAAACATGTGAAGTAAGAAAAGGTGATATCACACTCTATTGCAGTAGACTTGTACTGTGATATTTATGTACAATATTAATAACAATTGATTTAATACATTTTCTATGACTATTTCCATTAATATTTTTAATGAAATTTTCCATTACTATTGTCTCATGGACATGTTTGATTGTTAATAACTACTATACTTTCTACTTTAATTTACTATAGAAACCCATGCCACCAGGAATTATATACTGAAAATATATTTATTTATTTTTCAATAATGTCCCCCCAGGACCAGGCCCAGAGCCAGGCCCAGTTCCCACAAGAATAAAGATAAAGTCAGAAGATAAAAATTCTATTTTGGAGAAATGGTGATTTTTAAAGACAAAAGTTTAGGATATGGAAATGATAATGAGTTCCAGATCTTATTCCCCTCTTAAATTATGTAGTACCTTAAGTCTAAAAATATTACTTTAAAATTAAGTATACTAATCATATTGATACATAATATTAATACTAATAAAGACCTACATTCTGTTCTAGTCTGTTCCGAAATTGCTATAATTGTATGAATATCATGTTATAGGTTCTATGTTCTATAGTAGAACTAGGTTCTATAAATGTAATGAATAAACTGCATATAATATATTTAAATTAATAAGCATAACTATAAGCTAATTGTGTGTTAGCAATAATTTAAGGTCATAGCAATATGAATTTATTTATTTAAGCTACATTATACATTACAAATACAAGGGTAGGGAGGTAATAATAGTCCCCATGATTCTATGTTAATGATTCTATTTCAGGACTCATTAACAAATATATAAAGTGAATGTGTTGATTGTGTTGAAGTGTTAATTGCTGTAATAATATAATAACATTATTTGTTATTGATAAGTGGAAGCTAATAGCCTTATAAATATTTTCCATTTACTGTTTTAGTTCTGTGCCAGATTTCTATACTATGAAGATATTAGGTTTACTAAGGTTGTAAGTCATAAGTGACCAAAGTTTTACTAATTGAAATTTATAAATAAATAGCTGTATAATTCAAATACACATTTTGATTATTATTAAAGATATATTATATTATAAAAAAATTATATTAAGCATAATAAAATAGTAAAAATGTTACCAATAGCTGCTGATATATTCTTGGAATCAATGTATGAGCTATTTATCAACTTTGCCAATATAGATATAATTTAATTTTTTACAATATAAATTTTTATTTGATCCAGTCATTGGATTTTTATTTATTTTTTAATTGTAGAGTATCTATATTTAAACTATTTAATAAAAATTTCAGTTTCCATATATGTGCTTATACATATTGACGACTATACAATTACAGAAATAATTCTGAAAATGGTTAAAGTAATCATAGTATATATTTTTATAATTGTACTGTCACAATAACAGTTAGTATAAATTCCACTGAATTTCCACAAATTTCCACTGAATTTTTACAAATTTCCACAGAATGCAGACACATGTACCTAAACTGAAATATTATTTTATAAAACATGAAGGTTCATAAAATTAAATAAATTGCAATCAATTACTATGAATTTCATACAAAAAAATAAATTCAAATGTTCTAAATTATATAAATTAAATGTTCTAAACTATGTTCTAAATTATAACAATACATAAATTCACATATTGTCATTTTCATATGTAAGTCAGAGACATTAAATAAACAAGTATTTCTCTTATTTGTATATCAGTAATTTCCACAAATTAAATATAAATAACAAGATGTATGACATTTAAATGTTCAAAACATATACTTATAACATATATTACTGAAACGATGGGACAGTTAATTAATGGGATAGTTAATTAATTTAGATTTTTAATAAATATATATTAAAATAACATAATATGTAGTAGGCTACATTGTATATATAGAAACATTCAGATTACAAATGATTTTTTTTAATTCATTAAATAAATTAATTTAAAAAAATTAAAATAATTTGCTTTACAGGAAACAAAGTTTTATTAGTTCTGGAAACATTTTTATGCTACAATTTTTTTATTTTAATATTGATATTAGTATTAATGCACTACCTTAAAGCATTCATTCTGATTGGTTATTAAAAAGAACCAATGAGTTGTGAGAATTTACATTAAATTTGGAATTTCTTAATTGTGACAGTTCAGATTTTGCAAATTATGAGATTTTAGTTTAAGTTTAAAATTTACAAAATGAACAGGATGTTACACCAAGATCAGCATGTATTTCTAGTAAAAATGGGTGGCAAACAAATAAGAATTCTGCTTTTGTTATTCAGACATTCACTGAACGATTTCCTGACATTGTTCCACCAAGTAGACAGGCTATCCACAATTTGGATTTTAAGTTTGGAAGGTCAAGATCTGTTGCTCATGCCCCTTAGTCTGGGCGATGAAAGGCTTCAACAGATGAAGAAATTTCTTCTTTACTTGCGCAGGCATTTATGCACAGTCCGCGAAAGTCAGCAGACAGTTGGTATGTCTGATAGGAGTGTGAGACGAATTTTGAAGCAGCTAACTTTGAAACCATAAAAGCCAGTTTTACTTCAAGCTTTAAATGAAGACGACCCAGACCGCAGAGTGCAATTCTGTGAATGGTTTGAGATAATGAATGAAGCTGATATCCACAGTTTATCAATAGCGTCATTTCGTCTGACGAGGCAATGTTTATGACAAACGGCCGTAGGTATATGAAGACACAACTATGTTTACTGGAGTGATGTCAACCCTCAAATCGGGTTATAAGAGCAGCTAAATGTTCCGGGTGTGCTTGTATGTGCTGCGATGGGAATTATAGAGCCATATTTCATAAAGGGAACGCTCACTACCCAAAAAATATTGAGCTGTTACAAGATATCGTGTTGTTATAACCCACATTTTTTTCAGAATTTGATAGGATCCTGTTTCAACAAGATTGTGCCCCTCCAAACTTAGACGCTCATTCACTATGGTTAGATAGGCAGACGTGGAGCAGTTGACTGGCCAGCAAGGTCACCCGACCTCACCCATGAGACTTTTCAATTTGTGGCATAATTAAAAAAGGAGTATTCCAGAAAAGGTATACAGATCTGGATCACATGCTGATTCGTGAGAAGTTTTAGGAATTGCACAATAATAAGAATCCTTGTTCTGCTATCTGTCGTTCTGTCATTAAAAGAGGATAATTGTGTATTAAAAATAATATGATTTTAAATTTTAAGCATCTTCTATAATTTTGTTGTGAATATTGCGATTATTGACTATTAAGTTTCATGATTATAATAATAGACTATATACATACTTTGATGAATATTATAAATGTAATATTTTATAAATAGAGATTTTCCAGTTGGCTACTTCTGCCGCACACTACAGTAAAAAAAATTATGCAATTTTACTTTACCTATTGTATTTATCATATTAATTTGAAATACAATAATTTTAAAATTTATTTATCTGAAAATTCATATAAAATAAAATAAATATAATTTGATCATTTTTAAAATAAATATTAAACCTTTTTATTTCAGATAATAGGCATGCTCAAATATACTAAAAAAAAACATCCAGCTAAAACTGAAAGCAGTTAAATAATTATTTGATATCAAACTTTATTGTTATTCTAATATGTAATACTCGTATATGTTTTGAAACACAACTGCCAATTTTTGATACAGGTATTTGCATTATATCACGTGTTTGATACTAAATTTAGAGGTTTTACAACATTCACAGCATAATAAATTTCACAAAAATCTTAACTTAAAAAATGGCCTATATATTGGCATGAATATATCAAGGTAACAAATTAACCCTACATTTTTTATCCATTTAGAAAGGTTACAAATGCTTACAAAACTCCGTCATTTTGACTGTTATATAATTATATAGAACATTTTAATAGAATTTTACACTTTTGTAAAACAATGTTTTGACAATTTACAATTCAAAATAAAGTTTGACGTATGTTTAGCAAATATATAATGTTTTTCTAATGTATCCAGTACATTTAATTATAAATTAGTTATATTTTGTGTTGCAGTTATTTAATGAAAATATATAAATAAGAATATATGCCAATAATTATTAGCTGTGTATATTTTGTATAATATGATATTACATGAAACTTTCTCAACTTCATTAACACATTTTGTATTCAGTTTATTGTTTTATCAATGTATAAACAGTTAATGCGTGTTATGTATGTAGTAAATTTATGTAAATATGTATATATATATTTCATTAAAATAAAATAAATTGTTTTATTTTACCATACGTTATTTCAAATAGATTCCCAATCAATTTCTTATAAATAGATTTATTGTGAATAGGAAGCTAAACACAAAGTTTGCATATTATTATTACTTTACATATATACAATAAAATGTAAACAAGTGTGTACATATATGCTTGCCATAATTTATAGCTATATACATATATGTGAAACACATGCAGAAGTCATTTTGTAAATTTATCCATATGACTAAAGTGGCAGTTGGACGACGCTATAAGGATCTGCTGTCCATTTCTTATTTTTTTGTATACGAGGGTGATTGTAGCAGTTCATTGAATATTGGGGGTCTCTTTAGAAACCCAGATCTTCTTATTAGGGAAAAGTGCCTCTTGTTGCTCAATTAATACAAATTATTATTATACATGTTCAAATAACGCATTCCGCGACATATTTTTCAAATATAGATATTGTGTGCACATTTCGAGACAAGAATATACATATTATTGTGCTAATTTACTTGAGATAGGTTAAATTGAGTAAAATTTTAATATGTAGGCCAAAAAAGTTGTAATATTATAATAAAAATATATTCATTACATAATTATGATATACCTACTTCTCATTCGTCAAAACAATGATTTGGAATATTGTAATTTGTAGAACCTAAAATGCATTGAAAATAGCTTTGTAAGTAGTGAAACTCATCGTAGTTTTACTACTAATAATGCTTCTATTCAATATACAATACATTTTCACATAATTATATGAAAATAATTAATAGCACACAACAAAAATGACGACCGTATTTTATTCCCATACATTCATTGTTCTTCTTCATAGAATTTTCTTCATAGAATTTTATTTGAACAGGCAGGTTTTTCCAAAAAGTAACAAACTAATCATGTATAGAACAGTTTATTCTTCACTGTGCAATAATTTAAAATGTATTACCTATTTTTGTATGATATAGAGCATTATGCAAACTGTACAATAAAGATGCAATTCTTCCACTAGGCCTACTTGTGTAAATAACTATCACAGTTATTTTTGTATTTTTTTGTAATTTTAGCTGAAATCAATATGTCAATCGTCTCATTTAGTCTTATAATATAATTATTACTATTAAATATTATAACATCTTAAATTCAATACTAATAAAATTTATTATAAATTAATAAATTGTATTTAAATATTTCAGCAATGAGCTCCATTAACAGTATAGAACCTTCGAATGAGCCCGACGATCGTGATTCTCTAATTCAGAAAAATATTTCAAATATCAACTCACCTACAAACCAACCACCTGTTTATGAAGAAATATTCAGTGGCGTTAAAGAGAAATTAGCAGTAAATCAACAGCCACAGTATCAACAGTCACAGCATCAACAACCACAGTATCAACAGCCACAGTATCAACAACCACAGTATCAGCAGCCACAGTATCAACCATATTTTCAACCGTCCCCTGCTACAAATGCACATACAACTTACATAACAAGTTAGCTTTTCACATTTTTAGATTTAACTATTTTTGAAAATCTTTTGTTATAATTTTTGTTATTGTTTCATATTCTTTTTTCATATCATTATCAGTTTATCTTTTGTATCTTTGATTGTAATTGTAGGTGCTCCAATAATTTCAGTAGGATCGCTACAGTTTCATCGTTATCCAATGCAAACGGTGTGCTCTAATTGTCAAACTTCTATTGTCACTCGTGTCGACTTTGAATCAGGATTATGCACTTACTTGAGTTGCTGTATAATCTTCGGTATTGGGTACGTTCTTATGAATTGAATTTTATATTTTATTAAACAGATTCAATAGTAATGAATGTTGTTAGATATATTCAGATATAATTTGAAACTTTCGCAACTGAATTAATATTGGCATAATTAATATATTTATCAATTTATATTTGCTCCCCTAAATATGAGGAGCTACATAAGGTATTGTTACGTGTGTAGATAAGTGTACACCTTATTTTATACTTTTTCATTGACTAATTCACCAAATTGTGTCTAAAAAGAGGTATGTTTTATTTTTTATTTGCATTACTAATTTTTGTTAATGACTAATAAACCAATTTTTATTAAGTATAAATCATTAGATATACTGTATGTATGAACTTGAACATTTAAAAAAACATTATATTTAATTCAGATAGACCACATCATTTGAAAACTTATTAATGCTTATGGTAATATTTTTGGTGCACTTTTTATGAGAGCCGACACTTAAAAAACCCAAAAAATAAAATTAATTTGCTAAATTTAATTGTTGTAGATAATTATGAATTATTACATATTAATTATGTATGTTTCAAAGAGACATTAGAATCTCATTTTAACCACGTAAAAAGATCGATATTGTATCTCTGATGAATCGGAGTCATTCTATAAATTTGCAGAACAATTTTCAATAATTATTTTTAATTTATTTATAACATTTAAGTTTATTCTAATTTTGTTGAACATCTTGTTTTTATATGTTAATGAAAATAATTTATTTCATAATATCATGTATTTATGTAAGATATCTGTTTCTCTTTATGCACAACTCCGTCTGTTGTAATATTTCATTGATATCAAATAGAATCTATAAAAAATTAATTGCAGTAAATATAGCATAATTAAACAATTTGTAACGTATTTGAAATATAAGGCCATACATTTATAATGCTTTTATTAATTGTATTATAGTGTATAACACGGAATTCATCCGATATATAATTAAAGATTTAATTATCGGAATTATTTTTCTTTTATAATATTAATTATAAAACTTTATAATGCCCACAATAACATACTTACATATATTTTAATGTTTCAAGGTGATTCTGCTTTAACCGTTATACGGTATTTGGGGTGTCGAGACCCCAAAGCATTTTAAAGCTTTGCAACATTTTTGTTTCACATGTTGAAAAGCTGTAAATTCATGACTTTACTACATGTATTATAGTTATTATCTGGTGAAAATATTAATACTCGTGGCTTATTAATAATTTTTATATGATTAAATCTAGGGTATAGACGATGTTTGGGGGTGTTACAATCAACCCGCGAAATTATTACGTATAAATAGCATATAAGATGTATATAGGAGGTGCACGTTCGAGACCAGTATGCCTAGGGTAAATAATTGATGCTAATAATTGTTTGATGGATAGAAAGAACACTTCACGCGGAGTAAATTGAGCAATACCACATGAAAATTGGTAAGGTAGAAGTTTGAGAATAGACAGGATAAATATTGTTGAAAATAGGATTTTGCGCCAACGAAGAAGCGCGGCTGTGTATTAGCCTACCTAGCCTCCTGCTTATCCCATAATCCTATATGCTTATTTTACCGCTGGCTATGCGTAGGAATAGGTAGGTGGCTATATGTGGGACAGACAACATGGACCACTCTTCTATCATCTTCCGTTCGATGGCTTGACGGGGCCCTGGTAACGATCGCATCAACAATACTTTTCGTTCTAAATTCCTTCTAAATGTATCCTATCAGCTGTTGGACCAGCATATACGTTGGAGACTTCAAAACGGAGCTATTTCAGAGAATGTTCGATGTGCAATCTTTCTTCTGGGATATGACGTCAACCTTCCGGCCATTGCAGTTGTTCCACAACGCCAAATCCCAAGACCGCAAACGCAGTGGTCGATGCCGCGAATGTCGCCGTTAAAAATACTCGAAGACCACTCGACAGTGCATTTGTTGTAATGCTTTTGTTTGTACTGAACACGCCATAAAACACTGTGCCGACAGTGCAGTGTCGAAAAACGGACTCAGTATGCTAAGAATTGTATCTGTGTTTTGTGGAATATAACCAATATCAATACATATACTTTTGAGAATATACTTGTATTCTCTTTGATTAATTATATTCTGCAATTTGGAAATATTTTTTATAAATAATTAACTATGTTTGAATATACATATATATGTAGGCAATGTAATATTTAAAATATACATATATACATATAGGTATAGATATGGTAATAAATAAAGGAATAATAGACCTAAAGAAAAATAATATGCTCTGGGTGTCGCAAACACTCCAAACACCGTTAAGCCTATAATTTAAAATGCGCCCGTAGAACGGCTAAAACGTATTTTTCAATGTGTAGCGTGATTTCGTGTGATCCATAAATATAAAATATGTTTCGTATCTGTAATCCAAAAATCTGTTATTTAAAAAAATTTGAAAATTCTAAATTTAAACTTTCCTTGTTCGCGTGATGTCGAATTGAATTTTTTAAAGTTTTTTTAAAAATTATTTTATTGTGTTTTACAGCATATTTAATATATTTATACTATCCCGAAAATCACTTGATGTGTAAAATAATCGTTTTGCTTTTTAATAAATGATTATCTGATTTCGTATAATTACTTTATATTAATTATAATTAAGATATTTTTATAGTTCTATGTTTTGTTGCAATTATAGGTGCACCGTTGGTTGCTGTTTAATTCCATTTGCCATTGATGACTTCAAAAATGCTGTACATACATGCCCTAGATGTAACCTTATATTAGGAATTAACAAGCCTATCCGTTGACGCAGGTGCTTCTAATTTAGTGTAATATAATATATTCTATTTACATTAATTATTTTGTGAAATTATAATACAATGTAAAATCATTTGTACCTTTATATCTGATAGAAATGGTATTTTATTTTAATGTATGTATATGTAAAAGACGAACTCTATTTTTATTGTATATTCGTATTTAAAGCTAGGCCTAATTGTTTTACATTTTTAAACGATTGTAATGAACAATATCAGAATATTTTATTTCCTATATATTGTTTTAATTCTAAGTGAATATATAATCTGTGTATTTTATTAGTTAATCATTTATCAATAAAAATAACAAATTTCATTAACATACTGTTATATTTTTATTCAGACGATAACATATTATCAAAGGGTTGGCGGAAATGGTGTAAATATTAAATGCATTGAATATAGGTATACACTTTAAAATTGTGATCCTTAAGGATACAAAAAAATTGCTTACTGTCAGGTTTCGATTTTAGTAAAACTAAAAAACTTTTTATAATATGAATAATAACGAATATGTTTATCAGATAAAATAAATATTATAAACTACAGATAAATTTCAATTGGATTTAATAAACAATACAACAATAATCATATTAGTATTAATATGTTTAAATATATGAAAATTTAAATAATCCACAAAAAACTTAGGTCTTTAAGTAATGCGGTACTAACATTATTATGCTGTCATATAGGTACATTTATATGTGAGATAATGATAAGGGTATTTATTTAGTTAATTTTGATATGTTGTTTTCATGATTTGTAATTAAATTGTTATATTTATTAAATAATAAGATGTTATATGTGTTAGACATATAACTAATTTTAGAAATAATATTATCAGTTGAAAGAGAAGGAATTTAGAAAGAAAATTTTAGAACTTCCTGCAGCTTGACAAATGAAACATTTCCTGTCATAAAGGACACTGTTGGCTTGATCCCTTTTGATAACAATTTGGAGGAATAATAAGATTTTTCTAAATAAGTACAAAAAAAATTATAATAAATTAAAAAAACACAATCTTAGTTAATAATATTTTGAAGATATAAATACTAGTTTAATTTGATTTGAAATCAAGTTCTTTTTTATCTCTGAAGAATTATATCAAACATTTAATCCATCTTCATCCAATCCACACACATCAGAATTCTATCATTTACCTTAAAATTATTAAAGAAAAATGTCAATTTGTAATTCAAATTACTGGAAATCACGAGAAAAGCAGTTTCCATATTCTCGAACTCTCCAAATGATATAACTCTCCGAAAATATACATACAGTGAAACCCCTCTTAAGCGGCCACCTCGTTTAACGGTTACGCATAAAATGTCCCTGCCGAATTCCTATCTAAATACATTGAATCCAACCCCTCTTAAGCGGCCACCCCGTTTAACGGCCAG
>JAUZND010061119.1:0-18190 GCA_034780555.1 Coelogynopora nodosa | reverse complement strand
GTGTTCTTTTACAAAGCCCTATGGGTCAAGAGTGGACTCGACATAATCCAATCGCAGGCCGTAAACAGAATCATAATAGTCTTAGACATCGACCTGGCATTATTCCTTACGCCACAGCACGTCTTGAGGATGAAAGATCAGCATTCGCATTGATCTTCAATCCCGACATGATTCAAACATTAGTTTTTTAAACTAACCGTGAAGGTAGCAGTAAACAACAAAAACTGTATATAAAAAAAGGTATTTGTATACTTAGAGGTGTTTACAAGGGTCATATGGAAAGTGTAGATGAATTATGGAGTGTTGCACATGGTCGGGTCATATTTGCAAAAACAATGCGTTGAAAAGTTTCAAGGAGCTTACATGTTTCTTTCGCTTTGATAATAGACTTACACGAAATGCTCGGTTACAGCGTGACAAGTTAGCGCGGTTAGACTCCTTTTGAATGGTCTCACAGAAAATTCTCAGTGGTGTTATATGCCAACAGAATGTGTAACCGTCACTAACCATAGATGAACAATTATATCCATATTGTGGGATATGTAGATATATCCAATATATACCGTCTAAACCGACAAAGTATGGCTGGAAGTTCTGGTGCCTGAATGATGCAGCAAACAGCTATTGCTGGAATCTTAAGTTGTATACCGGAGCCGATAAAAAAAGACAATTTCCTTTGGGGGAACATACCGTTTTAGATTTATCTGAACGCTTACGAGGAAGTGGCATTGGAATCTTTGTGGACAACTTCTTTTTCTCATTGTCTTTAGCTCGTGAACTCAGTGTACAATCTATGACACTTTTAGGAACAATGAAATATAGCCGTCATGAAGTACCTATTGAACTCCGTTCTCATCGTAATCGTATTTTGTATTCTTCAGAGTTTGTCTACACTCCAGAGGAATCCATTCAACTGTGCTCATACAAAGCGAAACCAAACAAAGTCGTTTTGGTATTGTCTAGTCAACATTCTGCACCAACCGTTTCTGATAATGTCAATATGAAACCTCAGTTATCCTTGATTACAATAAAACCAAAGGTGGCACTGATTCTATGGATCAACAAGTAGGTTGCTATAGTACAGTCAGGTATAAATCTCGTAGGTGGCACGTAATTGTGTTTTGTAATATATTGGACATTGCATATATCAATGCTTTCATTCTGCGCAAAGAAACCTTTCCAGAGTGGAATAGAAATAAAACCCATAGACGACGATTATATTTGGTGACATATTTGGGTCGCTTACTTACAGCACCAAATATACCAATTGCACAGCCGATAAGGTTACCCGTTGCCGGTGCTGAAAAGGCCAGGTGTAGCATTTGTCCTCGATCAGAGGATAGAAAAACTCGCTCAAAGTGTACATTATGTAGCAATTTTATGTGTTCTGCTCACTTACAAAGTATATGTAAAGGTTGTATTCAAGTTTAGTGCATGACTTTCCTTTTGAAATATTTATTTATGATGAACTGTATAACATTATGGTGTCAAAAATATATATTTAAAAAAAATTGTACTCAAATACAGATATCTAGAATTTCAAATTCAAACTTAAAGCTATTAGTAAATAAATTTTATATTGGAGTCCATTGGACCCCAAAAACACTTAACCCGTGTTCATTTATTCTGACCATCTGAGAGTTAAAAATATGGGAAATGCGCATATAATAACATTAATGAAATCGTAAAAATATACTTTTCACGGCTATAAGATAGAAGTTAATTGAAAATTATTTACCGAATTTTTAAACAACAGTGAAACTTATTATTAAACAAAGCAGTAGAATTATTACTAAAGGGTAAGAATGAAACATTAATAAAATTATAATAATATTAAATATTACGAATATAAATCATTAAATTATGTGAATTATTTTATACGATAAAACTAATTTAAACATTTCCTCACTTTACATTCCACCCATTTTATAATATCGATATTTTTCCAAGCTTTCTAAGTTAATAATAATTATAGTATTAGACATATTACACTTTGGTAAACATATATAATATTTTGAACACAAATTACTCCATAACAAATCGCTCAAATAATCCATCCTAACAAGACATTAATAACGACTGCTGACTGTCGCTAGACCAGATAAGATCATCAACTCGTCCGACGGAAACGTCTGAGTATGTCACAGTCATAGTATTCTTAGCTCTACTCTGCATTGTTAAACATTAAAAAGCGTTATAATATACAGTGTTATTATACACAGGTGTAGATATTCCTTTAAAATTGCGCGATTAATAAAAAAACTATAAATATCCTAAATTGACCTAACTCGATGTCCAACAATGTCATAGTTATGGTGGTAAGAGCCAACAGTCCTTGCTCACCCGGAGAATAACATCCTTCCCGAAGGTGACATCTCCCGACACGGTGAGATGGTCGAGCTCGATCAGGTTGGGTATGCTGGAGAAACGCGCCAGGAAGTCCTTGACCCGCTTGTAGTGGGTCCCCAACTTAATGAGCGGCACCGTGGGGAAGCTCCGCAAGGACGACATCATCAGACTGCCGGACAACAGTGTGTAGAGGTTGGACATGACCAGGAGCAGGTCTGAGCTGGTCTTCACCGGGAGGAAGCGGCTACGAGGGACGTTAATGCCTGACATGACACGGGGGCAGTGAGATACCGACAATTAGACGTGTTGGAATCACTGCGGCGAAAATAGAAAGAAAACGAGAAAGATATTTTCATATTAATAAAAGCACAAACTTGAATCGATTCTGCGATTTAGTTACTCACGCCGGATTCTAATAATGTGAATATTTTCTTTTAAATTATCAACTTTATCGATAATATATTGTAGCCAGTCTAATGACCTTATTGTCTATAATAAAATTAAAACATGTGGGAGAGAGGAAGATTCAATCAGATTAGGATCATGAGGAAGAAAGAGTGGGGTTCTGCCAGATAAATTTAGAAAGGGACATAGAATAGGGAAGATCAGGGAGAGATAAAGGTAACCGATTATAGAGAAGGAGAGTTAGGATGGTCGTTGTTGTTAGCCCTAGCTACAACAGGAGTGTACAACAGGGGCCGCTACACCAGGACTGTAGAGGAAGCCACTGACCGCTATGGGGGTTAGTCCGGAAGTCAGTTGGTTGGATGGGTAGTATATAATATGTGTGTGGTATCGTGTGGTGTTTGACCGATTACAAATTAAATTGAGTATTATTAAGTTGAGACGGTCAAAAAGGGAGAAATTTAAAACACTTTCGCCTCATCGTTCTAATGTGTTATGGTTGGTTATAACAATTAAGTAATAGGCCTTAAACAAAAACTATGTGCTCTCATACGTAATACTTGTGAATAGAAGAGAAGATAGATAGAGAGAGAGAACAGGGTGCCATATTACGAACCATAAAAAACAATTATAATATAATTGTTTTTTATGGTTCGTAATATGGCACGCTGTTCTCTCTATCTAACACTAGGGTGGTACCATGGTAGTTTTTCTTCAAGAATATTTATTTTTCATTGAAATCATGGTTTGAAAGAAACTATGAAAGAATTAAATTAGCTCTAATGAGAGGATTTCTAAATGATTAGTAAATAAGTTATGATTTTTGCATGGAAAAAATAAAATCTTAGTTTTACATAAAATATGTACTAATCGTAGATACAGTTCATAAAAATTCAAAGCAAGTATATTGAACTTTAAAGAATTAATAAAAACTGCGTTAATAACTTAACAGATTAAAAGTATAAATAATTGTTCAAACAATTCCCATTCTTGATAAATGTCATGTATAATATATAATGTATATATGTAATACACATTTTATATAGTTGATAATTACTTTTTAATATTTCGTTATAAACAGTGAAACTTACAATACAATATAGGCCACATGTTTAAAAAACCAATCTCTCCAAAACGATTTAAAAAAACACTCTCATTCGAGAACCTTGAAAAATTAACATTCAACAGCCGCTATTCTCGACTTACCAATAGCTCCCTCAAAACTCTTGATGGCGGCTCCAACAGCTTCTTCAAGCTGGACAACATTGACACCAGTGTCAAGGGTCTTGGGGTTCACGATAATCTCCATGTGAAGAGTGCCATCTTGAACCACTCGCTTAATTGCCGGCAAACTCATCCACAGATTGTTCGTGTTGAAGATCTTAAACTTGCGAACCGATGTGAACTCATCGTAGTGTTCTTTTGGCACCTATCATTTTTTAAACACGAAACATTTTGAATCTATAATATATATTACATCATTTGTAATTCCTAGTAACTGTTTCAGTATTTTACCAAATAATGTTTAACGCAAAACCTACTTTTTTCACGCATGAACAAAATACGACTGTTTTTATACTTTATCTATTTATCTATTTATTAATTGTAAACCGAATTTATTCATATTGTTATGTAACACGTACAATTTTCGCAATATACTTGGTTTAAAACTTAATGTTGTTTAAATCGTTTTGTAAAGTCTAACATTATATATTCTAAAACTCTTTTGATTCTGTATTCTTTAAACTCTAAATTCTATAGAGTTTATAAATCAGTATACTTTATGGGAATCTATATAAAATGATAGGTTCAAATATGAAGCCTTGTAGATACCTTTTTTGACGTTTGTAATAAAAATGTAAAGGCCAATAAACATACTACTTCATTATACAATCATAATATGTAATGTGGCGTGACCATAAGAACCGTATTGTATGTGACATGTATGGCGACCTCAATTTAATATCCTGGGGAATTGCCATAGTGAAAATATTGACATTAAAATAGTGCAGTATGCCTTTTCTCAAGTCACAATTAAGTGAAGTGACTTCTTAAAATTATTAATTGATACATTGAATCAATATATAATATAATAGATATTTGTACATCACTCATAAAAAAAATTAATTTTCATGAAGCTATACATGTGACAAAATGTGGCATAAGAACATCACATACAGTATTATAGTAACCTTACAATTATTACAATGGCATTAGTTATTGCTAATGTAAAAATATATAATTATATATACAGCGATTCATACCAGCTGGCCCCCAATTATATTGTATTATTTAGTCAACAGAGTACAATTGATATAAAAACTAATTAACAAAAGTATCATAATAAAGCATCCACTCAAGGCTAACTTAAAATGAAAAAATCAACGTGTAGTGAGGCAAGAAAAGTACATCTCTGAAAAGCGTATGGCCCGATTATAAATCCGTATTTGCAGACGGTTGACCCATATGTTTTTATCCATTAACCTCTGTGAGCAACATTGGTGACTAGAATTTACATTAAATACATTATATAAGGTGTATATCCATATATGCATTATTAACTGTAAAGAAGCAGAGATACACTAAAAGTTGTACACCAATATGAATTATTAATTGTAAATAATACTCGTATGCAATAGTATTTATTAAGAAGAAAAGAGATATATTAAAAGTTGTATACAAACATGCATATTAATTGTAAAGAAGAATTGCAGCCTATATGCTAGCAAAAGATAGTATTCAAAATAAATGCTAACGAAAAGCTTGTCCAAAAAAACAAATTAACTGTATAGCAGCCATAAAGTAAGTCAATAGACATATTTTAGGTATATACATATTATATTATGCTAACAAGTAATATTATTCATTAGGAATTTTTTATTAATCTTGAAAATGTTGACTAGTTTTAACTAATTAGAACTATTCTGCTTAAACCGGAAATTCTAATCAAGACAATTACTGCTTTCTAGAATATCACGGGGGAACTTTCTTAGTCCATGTATAAATATCCATACAAACTTAATCTATTTGTAATGTCTTCATCGGGCTATAAACCATATAACAAAAATAATACTTATATTAAAGTGGGTAATTCAAATGAATGTCGTATTACGCAATGCTTGATACAATTTTATAAATGGATATAAAAACATGTATTGTACTAAAGTAAATCAGTATTATATAGCTTTTTACCCCAAATAATGAACTCAAAATATAGTTACTAGTGCTACCCAAAAATATCACAAAACATCTGTTACAATTTTCCTCATAAAAATTACAGACTTAAGAATTCCACTTAGACATTCAACATCTGGATCCCCCCCTCTTCTACATAACATGCCTGTCAAACAAACAACCTAGAAAACAACATAATAAAGCCAATATTTACCTCAAATACACTCCAACAGTTGTCAGACTTTTTCTAAGTCTAAGAGACTTAGAGACAGATTATTTGGATATTAATGTCAAACTTTTGCCTTTTTCAGATATCTCAAGTAACATTTGAAATGTTCATTTTCGATTTTTAGTTATATATTTAAAATACGTTTGGGATAATGAATACTTTGTACGGGTAGCTTATCCAACATTATGTTCTTTCCAAATTTATTATAATATAAAAAACATACTTTCTATTGTTTATCAGTAGTCAATAAAAAGTTTATAAATATTATAAATATATTTATAATAAATACATTTCGTCGCTGTTTTACATAACGGGCGTATTCAGTAATGTGATTTAATGTATTAATACAATTAAATGAATTATTTTCATAATAATAATTTTTAGCATAAAAATAACTGAAATTCAATATACAGAAAAACATTTAAAAAGTGGTAATCATATTAACATCGACGATTTATATTGATGTTTTTATCCCGATTATTTTCTAATTGAAGTGAAGATTATTTTGTTGAATAATGTATTGTATTGAACCAGAATTTAAATTAATTGAAAATAATTTGATTCAATTAATAGATAATGCAGTTTAAATTAAAATATTAAATTATTTTCATGTAAATTTTTCACCCATGACCATCATAAAAATTGATTAATAATAACCATGAAATTATTCAATAATGGTTCATTGCCTACAGTCTACAGTCCACTACATTTTGTTACCTGAGCAATTTCCAGCAGTCTCAGCTTGCCACCATACTCCACCAGTGTACCTCCCTTGATATCGGCGTTGGTCTTGTTAGTCACCTCCATGATGAACTCTGGCGGCTGTTCCGATTTGCTGTTTTCCTCCGCAGTTGCCAGGAAAGAAAGAATTTCTGGTGTTGTTGTTTGCAACAGTTAAGAAAGTTGTCATTAATATCGATCGTAATCCAGCCATGCATATTTTCTCTTTTGTTCAGAATAATTTTTAAACTACCATATTCTGATTCATTTGTAACTTTATTATATTTTACAGAACTTTCAGAATTGTAATTCAACTAGACACAGACTGATTTCTAGATTTAAAATTGCCACTAATATATAGATTCCAACATTTAAATTTTTTTAATAGATTAACTGGTTGGCTATCATGGACAGTGTATAATCGTGGTATTCATTAAATGTAACTTATAACAAAATTATTAAACTTATTTTCTCATCCTCAGCAACTAAATATTGTAACCGGTTGGCTTAGAGCGTGATTGTAATAATGAATAACATCTTTTTCAACTAAAGTTTTAGCGAACAATCTACTTAAAATGGTTTAAATATTAAATCTATTTAAATTGGTGAAGTTAGTAATAAACAGAATAAAAATTGAATAGGATAAGTTTCACCGCAATTTGTGCTATGTGTTCTAATCTTTAACAACTAATTTATTTACTAAACTACTTAGATCACCTGCATTTAGACATTGTCCCACTTGTTACATTAATTAACATTAATAATATATTCAGCCTCTCACAAACTTAAAAGATTTTTTCGTTTTTGTTATATTATAAATAGGATACGCATATGAAACGGAAAATGGTAAAAATGTTGGTTCTGTTGTAGGACTTTAGGATTCGCGTGTACATTTATGTTTGGATCCTAGACAACTCAACAATTTAAAAATAGCCCATGAGTAGAGCCTCTCAAGTCAATAAAAGGGTACTGAGGTCAACAGTCGCTCCCAGGTTGTCGATGTTAGAGACAAAGACCCACTTTTTGCCCTGGTCAATGAACTTTTGCAGGAGGCCGGAATTGTAGAAGCTCCGGTAGACGTCCCCGTGGCCGGGTGGATACCAGCCCTCCGCATCGTCCCCCGTCAATCGGTTAGAGACGGGCAGTAGGGACTCCCGATTGATGCGAGGATACCTGACCGATTATATTGTTGGCGGAGGAGCAAGAGGCATATTATTGGCGAGATGGGATAGTATGATATATAGACTAGATCATTTTCAACGTGACAGTTGGTTTTAAAAGTAATGTGGATATGGAATTCCCAAAACAATTTAATAAATCATGATATGCTAAAAAGATACGCTGCATACTAATTTAAAAAATGAGATTAAGTGGTTGATCTCTGTTAATCAAAAATGTTGCAGGAAGTATTCTCCATTTAACCGAGGAAAGGGTTAATTTGAGACAGTGTTAAAGTATAATATTTTTAGAAAATATAGAATAAAACACTATCAAAAATTATCGTATACTATAGTGACATGTTCCAAATATCAACTCACATGCTCTGTTCAAAGGTAAGAACATTCACATTGATTTGTTTGTACTTCTTTAGCACTTTTGATGTATCACTTTGAGTATTGAAGGAGTTCATGAGGACCAACGGAACCTCGCATCCGTACTTGTTGTTCAAAGTCTATGGAAAGATATTTTACAAGTCTTAGTTTTTTTTAACTTTTTATGTTGTATACTCCGGCTCATATAATTAATATCATAGCTTTTAATTATTTATCAACTCCATAATATTCAAATATTAACAAATAACACAGTCTGAACAAATTAATGTATTTTAAAGTATTTATTGAAATACTTTCAGCAAAGTCTCTAGACAGCTGGCAAACAAATTTAATAAATTCAGTATGCCCTGCGCGTATAAATGTATAAAATACAATAACGAAAGAAATCTAAGATTTTTATCTTAAAAAACTACTCGTAATATGGGGGAAAATTTAATATTTATAAATGTACCATCACAATAGTTCATGATTGTTTACATTGGTAGTTGGTATTAGAGTACTAATCAAAATTAAAAATTCGTTATAAATGTGATTTTAATATAGAGTCTTCTTCCTGTTTGTTCTATAATATTATAAACACCAACAGTAGACACTTTTGAAGTTGTTTATACAATATTAAACCAATTAACGTGGGATAAAGTATGATTGCATAATACATTAAAAAAACTGAGTTATGTCTTGTATCCAATTATTGTGAATATATATTAGTGATTATATATTTAAATAATATTTTAATTCATAAGGTACAGCTCATATCTAATTAAAAATAATAATTGAACAATAAACGATAAAAATTATCATGTACAGTTTATATGCGACTGTTCATTAAATTAGATTGAAATCTCCATAGCATGACATAAAAAATTTGTGAAGTCAAGTTTAACAGCGAGTGACAAAACACTACATCTAGTCATTAACTCCAATACAGCAATTGAAAGTGCACCCGAAAGCGCAGAATAGTAGTTAATGCGGTGTTTGATTAGAGAATTGTAACTTTCTCGGATAATATAATAAGTCAAATAATGCAACAATCTGGTACACACTCAGTAGCACTTTATTACTACTTCTACATATACGTAGATATACAATATATTAGCGAAAGCTGTCAACAAAATACCCTGGAATAAAGTTCATATTACAATCAATTCATAATATTATACGAGATACTTGGCATTTCCACTTCAATTGGCGTCAAACAAACCAAATAATGGATTATTGCAACAGCAAAACAGTATGCACTTGAATATTGTTATTGTACAAATACATAAAAAACGAGCATGGTTGCGCTTTTGTAATATGTGTCAGACAAAAAATAATATTATAAAAAAAGTACATTTCAATTATACTACTTAGCAGACTTATGATTTTGAAATATAAAATGTTTGACATTTTAATATGACATTTATTAGGCATTTAATGATTACATTTACAAAATAAAGAACGGTACCGCGCCATAATATTTATTTGACAGAAAGACGTACACAATACTATTGTGCACGATATTATATAGCTGTACTGCTGTATTGTATACAATATAAAGTATACAGGGCTATTAGAAAGTAACGCAAAATTTGTCAGTACTAGTCACCAGAATAATTTCATATTGTGCAGCTAAATTCAAGCAGAAAACCAAACCATTTTGTATTACTTTTTGACCTCCAATCTTATATGAGTGACTCTGTAATACCATATAATTCCCCTACCTCGATCTGCTGAAGGTTAAGATCAAGGAAGGTGAGATCGTTCCTGACCGATATTACAGACTTGGGCCCCGTGCAGCCCATACTCGTGCCCAGGCCGCCGTTCAATTTGATGACCACCAGCTGGTTGAGCAATTTACAAATCTTCTCATCAGATCCAATCATGGAAAGATTGTTGTACAGTCTCAACTGACAGAGAAAGAGAGAGAGGGGGGGGACAATCAGATATTGATATCAAGAATAAGTCATGTCTTACAACTATGAAAATTATAATTTTTCCAATATCAAAATTTGTATATTTATATCAAAATTTTTATTTATGCGTTTTGTGCCAATTATACATTTGATTTTACGCAATCAAAATTAAAACATTAATACTAAAAATTACCATCCAGTGTATCTAACAACTGCCAACAAAATTTTTGGAAAAATAAATAGGCTATCTTTTAAACCGACTTATGAAGTTCAATTTGTAAATAATTGTGATAAAATATATACAATATATACAATATAGACAAAAACATATAAATTATTCAGACAGCAATTTATCAGTTATAGCCAATCGAGAAAGTAGCTTTCCAAAATACTCGGAATATTACTTGTTTCATAATTCAAACAAAAAAATACATTTCAACATATAGTTATGATGAAAATATACATACATAATTTGTTATCGCCTCTTAAAATAATTTCTTTATTGATCTACACATATTATAATATTATAATTGTTCATCTAAATCAATTGTAAGGAAAACACGCAATTTATTATGTTTTTGATTAAAACCGTGATGTGATCAATATTACTATAGCGATCAAAGATTTGAAAACTAATAACAAAAATCCCTTAATTATTAATGATAAATTAGATAATTTAGCACTATAAATGAGAAATTTGGATTACGTGATACAACATTCAGAATGATATACTAAACAATGTGTCTGAGTCAAAATAATGTTCTATATCAAAGATAGTTACAAATAAAACCAAGGATGTCAAGGCAACCTTATTTGATACAGATTTAATTTTAGTTTTATATCAATGTTTGTATGCTTTATATACAATATTTTATTTAATGTAATTTGATTCATGCTTTAATTATAATACATAAAGAGATACTTTTATAATTGTTCTTTAGGAAAATTTTGCAGTTAAAATAATATGTTTAGCTTTAAATGCTAAAATTTACCGCTTGTATACTATAAAAATGTTAGATTGAATTAAAATCCTACCTAAATAAAAATTATAGAAAACAACTTCAACAAAAAATAATTTACAATCAAAAGATTAAATTATTTTAAAATAGCTGAACTGTATTGAATTGTTTATTTATTTTAATGCAAGCAAGGTTACAACAATAAAATGTAAATTAGATAAAGATGTAATTAGCGCCACTAATAGTCCCTTGGAACTAAGTAAATGAAACAAATTTTTTTTATCAAATTTAAAAATTAATTTTTAATGATCGGATTTGCGTAATAAAAAATAAGAACAATTAGCAAATAATATAACGACTGAATTTAAAAAAAGCTTTCTATACCAATTTAATTTAGATATAACAGACGTAAACACAACAAATGCAAGCCAAAAAAATAGCCAGAGTATATAGCTGAGATTTGAACCCAGAATACTGGAATGTAAATCGAGTTGTTGGCCAATAGTTCTGTATTACTAATCCCCACCTGTATGGGTTAACACACCCGTGTATACGCTATAATTTTAGGTGGTTATGAACACCACTGATTACTGGAGTAATCATGACCAAATGACAATTACGCCAATAGCCAAACACATAGAAACAGAGAAAATCAACAAATAATATAAAGTATTAAAACACAAGGCTTCGAATAATATGTGTGTACAATCAGAACTACAATATACAACCATAATTATATTAAATAAGTAGTTCTACCCTAAATGAACAAAAGGAATACACTCCTGTTACCTTCTTGATAATGATCTCTAGTTGAGATGGAAACTGTCGATTTTTATTTAATAAATAAATTATTTTAAACATTGCAGCTTTGTTCTTCTATTATTTTCACGGATTACACTTGATAAAATACATAATAGAACAACACATGGGGGAATAGAGAAGACTACAACTTTCGATATTAAGCACGACAAATAACACTAAGAAAAGGGTACTAAGCAGTTCATATTACATCTAATAAAAATGATAATATTATAACACGGCCATAGCAACCGGACCGGCTATTTGACAGTCCCCAAAAAATGTATATAATAAATGAAATTCAAGCAACACAGGTAAAATTTAGCAGCCGTGCACAAATTGATACAATTGTAATTATTGCTACTGATTTGAGTTGCCAAACGCATATGCAGTATTAAACTAGAACCATTGATTATTACACATTGTTATGGCCATTCATTATTTTTTTGCTAATGACACACACTAAAGGAATAATCCGAATTGATAATATAAATGCTCTTGAGACAAACCATGAAATTTGCAAACTCATAAAATACTTCCCCGGAGAGGGCAGTATTATTCCTGTTATTTGTACTCAATATAATCATTGATTTGCATTTTTTATTCAATAAAATATTGTGTGTGTTGTTTCCTGTTGCACGGCATTCCTGTTATTTATACTCAATATATGATAATTGATTTGCATTTTCTATTTAATAAATTTAAGATATTTACATATTTTGAAATTTTTCTTTAATTAATGGGCACTTTTTCATATACACCGGACCAGGTTGAAATAGATTGCTAGGGGTCTTAATAATACAAATCAATAAAAAAAACTATAATCTGTAATTATAGTATTTTCAAAATTTACCACTTAGATAGAATAAAAATAAAACCCAGAATAAAGAAAAGAATTGAAAAATAGATTTTTTTAATTATATATCATATAAAGTAAAACGGTTGTATTAGTTGCCTCTTACATGTATGCTATTATTCAAAAACAACATTGCCCAATTTTTTTATCCTATTCAATTCTCTCCCACTATTACTCTGTAAGTTAGCTAATTTTGATTAGTGATCTATATGTTGGTTAATAGATATATACTAACTAGCCCCTCACAAATCCCCTGTGAATATAGTTACATACATAAATAACCTCAACAAAAATATATTGTGTATTAATAACATATTATTGTGCTTTTTATTACAATACCTTTGTTTATGGTTGTATTATAATCAGAACACCCTAAAAGTATAAATTTTAAACAAACCACAAAATATTGATTTGTCAAAAAAAATTAATGTAATTTGCGCATCCATGTGGCTGGATTTTTATCAATTAATAACTTAACTAATAAACTTAATTAAATGTGACTATTTAGTATTAACAAACAGTGCTCAAATCAATGAGAATATTAACATTATTAATGTTGTCCAGTACTATGCTGCATACAGTCAATATTGAGAATGTAAACTAAGCATTACACCACTTTTTATTTTACTTTTTTATTATTATTGATGTTTTTATCTTTCTTTACTTTATAGTAAAAATTAGTCCATATTTATTATTGAACATAAACAAGAGATTTAGTAATAAATTTGTAAATATATATTATATCTAGTTAGACTAAACAAATATACCAATAAAAATAAATTTTTATGACATAAAATATACATAAATTATTTATTATAGACAAATATAGCATATTACATATACTTTTATAAGTTTAAAACTACATATTAATGTTAACAATTGTAATCCTTTTGGTTCATTAGATTAACCATAAATTAAATTATATACATCCGAAATTGTTAACAATATACAAACTAAAACCATAACAGTAAACTAAATGTAAAGGAAGTAAAAGGAATCAGAAGAGTATCTCACCGACTCCTCTGGGCAAAGATTGATCTTTTCCCACTCAATTTCAGTGCCAGTCTCCTCCAAATAGCGCTGAAATAGGATTTTAAAGCCCTCCAACTCTAGTTTCGTTTTGATTCTCATTGGCTCTTCACTAGTCAGCAAGAGTTTATTCAGTTCAAAATCCATGGCCGTCTCTGCATCTTTGCGTGTCAAAGCCTTGAAGACTAATTGCTCATTTGATTGGCGGCGGTCTAATAATTTTTCCTCCAAAAAATACAGAATAATTCCTAATTATTTGAAAACAAATTTAAAAATTGTTTGAAACATTTCTTCTAAATTCAATTAATTTTAGTGTTTACACAAACAATGTTGTAGATCAAATTAAATAGTTTTAAAATAATAAAAAATAATTGATGAAACCATCGTTTTCTTACTTCAGGTTACCAAGCTCCATTCTACTACTAATTAAACGATATTCAAAATCATCTTATTTATGAAAATAATAAATTATTAAAAGGTAAAATCATCATTATGCATAAAAACATTATTTAATCTAATATCCTGAATTAAAAATATATATATTGACAGTAACATTCTAGAAATCAAGAAAAAACAAAAGAAATATCTTAACTTGAAAATTTGGTATTATATTCCCTATGATATGGATAATACAGATTGAATAATTATTGTTTTGAGATCATTTAAATGTCAAAGAAATTAAAATTTTGATTGAACTATATAATGTATGACCCTAATTATTTACTCATTGGCTAAAATACTTTTATCCAACTAAAAAATATATAGCAAATAAAATTTAGAATATTTTTACATACAAGAAAAAAATGTGTTATTATTGATCTATTTTATACCCCCTATGGGTTTCATACTTTCCTATTATATTAGAAGCTAAAACTTGCATAATTAGTAGAACAAAATAAGTTTATTATAAAATTATATCCATTTAACTTGAATAATAAAATAAATTATTAAAATAACTAGCAATTTAAAATAATACTCAAATAGCATTTATACTACTTATACCTTATTTATATAAATAGTACAATTACAAAAATATAGATCTTGTGATCTGAAATTGGATGTAAAAAGAATCAAGTCAAATGGTTGCATTTAACAAAAGTTATAGCATATATTGGTCAATATATAGCATATATGGTTATTTTACTATAGTTTTCCTAACTGGAGTTTATGACATAATCAGGTCATAAAAATGATAACAATCAATTAATATTTTTGAAAATATGTTAATATATATTATATTTAATTTTCCTATGAAAAATGTATATATATATTTTTTTTTTTTTTTTTACAATAAGATACATGCAACTTTTAAAATAAAATTTACTAAAATACTATCTGCTGGTTGCAGAGAATAGTTTTAGTTGGTCCAGACTAACTCTTACTATGGACTAAATATTTGGCTTGCAGAGAAAAATATTAGCTGCATATTAACTTTTAACTATTTACTATGCACTAACTTTTGCCTGAAGATTAACTTTCACCATAGTAATTTTTTATTGGTTAACAAACTTTTAAATTTAGGTTTCATTCATGAAACTTAACTATACTATAACTGCATTGTGATCATTGGTATTGTATGTGTTCAAACATGTCAAAACTTATGGAGTTTGCATGATAAGAATCCAGTCACAATGTCTCTTCTCCTCTGTCTGAGTATCCTATGGAAATTAACTCTTTTGAGTCTTCTTTGTTGTCAGAAAATTATTATAGTGTCAGAATTTTTTTGATATTCTTAAAAGTCTATAAAAGTATTGTATACATGAATAACCATCAACTAACTTACTATAATGCAACAAATACTATGCAGATTTTATCAACACAATTGGTTTGAAACTTTTAAGTTTATAAAATATTCTAAAATCCAAGACAGTGGTTGAGCTGATTTTTTTCCCCTGCAAATCCACTGTATGGTGAAAGAGCTTTGATTTCAAAAGGATACAAAATTTGGATACATACAAAGTCAAGTTTGCAAAATTCCCAATGTTTGAAATATCACAAAACATAATAATGTTTCCTAGAAGAATTTTTAAAAAAATTTAAATCTTACAAACTGAATCTATTGCAGATTAAGTTCAACAGCAGTTGAACTGGTGAAAATATATGGAAAAAATCTATTATAAAATCTCTTGAATTCTGTTAAAGGTGTGGTGTATTAATAGGCTCTCACAGGAATGATTCAACCCATAATAAAAAAATAAATGCATAACAGAGGCAGCTTTGTGTAAAACAATAGTTAATATGCTCAATACACTTAGTATATGACTATAAGATTACACATCACAAACATGTGATGTTGTGGGTAATATAATGGGAATTACTAATGGTGCAGAAAATTTCAAAAAAATATATACAAATGCTCCATACTTCCACTGCATTAGCCATCACTTGAATCTTGCTCTGTCAAAGGCATCAAATATTCTCTAAATAACATGCATGTTGTCAGCAGTCACTCAAGATAACATATTTTTTAATATTCTCTAAAATGTCGAACATACTTCAAAAAGTGTATACAGAAGTTCAGTGACTCAAACTCACATCCCATTTCTATTAAGAAGGTGAAACTGTTATGTTAAACACAGTGGTCAGAGAAGTATTAATAGAGCACTGTTTGATTTTCAAATATGGTACCCAGTCATCATACAATTCCTTGAGAATATAAGAAAAGACTTGGGATCTTGAAATTCTAAATATATAACAGAAGCAAATGGAATTTTCAGTGTTCTTGTATCACTTGCATTTATGGGTTTTTTTCAAATGTGCTCATCATTAAATGTTTGGCCAAACATCAACTACAGCATCCATACTTCAAGGCACCCATGTGGATATTCTGAAAGCATAAAGTATGATCCACATGATTTTATACACCTTTACAGAAATGCAATCATGCAATTATGTCTACTTGTATGTGCAAATTAGCAGATTCCTCTATAACTATCCCTAGGAGATGTGGCAAAAATAACTTGCAACATTGCTCAGGCTGTGAATTAATGATACTGAAGCATATTGCAGCATCAAGCTGCATTCAACACTCTGGCATTACATAAGTTAGTTTGCAACTTATTCATTTGAATCTAGAATTGCTTTATTATGAAAAACTTAACAAACTCAACAATTTTCAGTTGTTTTTCCTTTAATATACTACTTTGTCTATCTATGAAAGTGCATGTGGAAAAGAGTTGATAGCCTACCAACCAGCAACAATTTAAGATATATTACCCATTCAGCATACTAATGTTGGTTAAAGATTTTTTGAGACTATTTTAAATGTTCTAACAATTCTATAATGTCAGTATAATAAAATTGATTGGAACCATCAATCAGGCAAAATCAGCTCACCAGATAGAAAGAAAAGAAATAAATCAGAAATAATTATTTTTGTTAAATACATTTCAGAGTGAGCATGAATGTTATGCCGACTGATTTGATTTGGAGGTAGAACTTTTCGGTATAGTTAACGCTTTCAGTACAGTCCATTATTAATTAAAATTGATTTAAATGCTGATTATTTAAAAATAAGGTATATCTAGGTCAACAATATGCCAGTGTAATTTATTGGCCGATTGTATGATATTTTCCTTTTAAATTGATACGTATCTATTAATATAATATATAAATTATAATATGTAAATTATTATATATATATATATATTCTATAGCACACTTTATTTCAGAGCAACTACGCAAAATCAAATTCACAAAATAAAAATTCCATTTTCATTCACACATTCTAAAGAGTTCTGCATTTAAAATTTTGTAAAATTACTAATTTTGCGAAATGTTATTCTAATTTATTTGGTTATATGCTGTATTGTTTATTGCAATACATTCAAACCGTTTAAAAGACTCAAAATTCAAATTTATTAATTAATAACAAATGATTCAATATTAAATGAAAGGTTTACTAAATAAACAAAATTGATTGTTCAAGTATTTCGCGTCCTGCAATGTAAATTAGAAAACCGGATTCGTCAATAAAAAGTATTCATTGCTGGACTCATATACGTGGTCTATAGGTAAACATTGTATACGGGGTATGGGTATAGACTATTGAAATCTGTGAAATTGAAATTGAAATTGAAATTGAAACTATTGAAACTATTGAAATCATACACCTTCCGGAACATCTCATTCTTCATATAGTACACTTAGTATCATGGACGGTAATTCTTTTAAGTCTGGACATTATACTATGGGGACACTTATAGTTAAGAAAAATGGGGGGG
>JAUZND010061108.1:0-18190 GCA_034780555.1 Coelogynopora nodosa | reverse complement strand
AATTAATAAAACTGGAAATAACAAGAGTACAACTTCCTAGAAAAACTCAAGAAAACCAGCCAAAAGTAGACCAATACAAAAAGTGAAAGAAAATGAAGGAATTCCACCAAGTTATACTTGTACTTATAACACAGGCCTAGAAAATGAGAAATTGATAAGTCATGCCTGTAGTGGATATATGTTAAATATGAATATAGAAAAAAGTTATATTTTTGACGATAATGTATGTAATTATTGTAATTAATTAACTGTTCAGATAGTAAACAAACGTTTTTTTTAAATTAAGTTAAAATAAAAAATATTGCAATATTTGGAAAATTGTGTAAAAATAATTTTAAAGAAATTATTATATTTTGTGAAATACCCAAAAACATGTTTTACTTTATTTTTGATATTATCTGCTCTTACCTGATCTTATCTGATCTTATATGTTATATGCTAATAAAAAATTGCATAAACTTTCTAATTGCAATGTTTACTTAGATGAAGTATCAAATACTCGTACCTTAAGTTATTGCTTTCGACAGTTTCAATTAAAATGTACATGAACGTACAATATACTGAACTAGTTATAACCAGTAAGTTTAATTATGCTCTTCGGTTTCAACCAAGCAGAACGCGTTGATAATGTCACTAAGTTTAGTTCGGACGTCAGAGGAAAATTGGTATTTGTCCTGCATAAAATGATTACTTGGAGACTCTTGATACAGTGTTGGGTCCCCAAATATAAATATTTTTCGTAAATATTGCTTTTTGAATATAATAAAATACTGCCGCACCATAGCTCAGATGTCCGTGGATAAAGTGGATATAAACTTGTAAGGTATTCTCGGAATAATTTTATATTTTTAGATAATCCTATTCAGCAGAGTCACTTATATTATTATATACATTTTTTATTATTGATATTTTTAAATAATTTTTTTTTATTGTAATATGTTTTTTATATTAATAAGGAATGTTGTTTATATGATTGACTGTATTTAATCTCGTTTTATTATAGTAAAAAACATTAATTACAGACAATTAAGTATAGACAATGAAATATATATTATATTGATCATATTTGATACATCATTTTTTTTATTTATTATAATGGACAGATAAAATACTAAAACTTTCAAAAATGGGGAATGACAATAGTTTTTCTTAATAACACTTTACAAATTAAGCTTTCATAGAATATTTAAGACTAACATCATTTTACACATTGCAATAACTATTAACTTCAGCTAATTGAACTTCTATAATCTTCCGTTAAAATAATTATAACATATCATTCATAAAGAATATTTAAAAATGTATCATGAATTTAGTATATCACATGTTTTACTAGATTTTTATAAATACAAGATATATTTTTTACTGAGTTTGAATGTTTGAGAATAAAGCAGTACTAACAAAGCAGCACAAAAAAAGGTAGGCATAAGGCAAGATGGAGTGACGATCTTGACAACTATAACTCGAAGAAGCTTGAACAATATCATATAGCAAAACAACAAACTGGTTGGAGAAAAATAGTTCTGAATATCACCGCAAATGTAACCAAGTACTGTGATAGGACAAGGTGACAAGAAATATCAACTGACAATGATTTTGAGATTACATTTTGAGATTTTTGATAGTTTTACTTACGGAATTTTTGGAATCAAAGTTGAAGTATTTTTCTATATATTTCCGATTAATAGCAGAAAACATGTACTTTTTCACAAGATTTGAACAAAATTTCCATTTTATTGCAGATGTGGAAGATTTCTTCGAAAACTGAAAATAAATATTTTTTGAGGGTTACTTAAAGTGTTATAAGTATGTTACTATTGATTTGTTTCATTAAGATATAACCATATTTATTAAGAAATGGATATGTATAAACTACAAAATATAGAAGATAATTTGAGAAATCTAACTAAAAATTAATAATATATACAAAGTTTCTTTATAACACAAATTGATGCGATTGCCATAAAATAATGCTGAAATTAATAATATATATAGCGAGCCCTAATGCTACTATAAATTTGGTAAATGAACAGTTAGTTAATTGTAGTCTTATATTTGGGCTCTCTATATCTAATTGTTTCTTTAAGAATATATTTTTTTGATAACACTAATACAATATTACATCGCAAATATTTTAATTTTTTTTATTGAACGCTTTCTTAACTGTTTTCAATTATAATTATATGTCTCCCTGAAATGAAATGTGTGTTTTTATAAGAGGATTTTTTATAGCCAATATTCCTTTTCATTTCATAGTTTATATTTAAAATGGTTTAACACAATTTATTTGCTGCTCAGCTGTCTGGTGACGCACTATTAGAAAAGGAAGTCAATTACTTGCGGAAAATAATGCGTTACAGGAATCACAAAATTGTAGCATAAGTGACAAAAGGAATAGCCGGAATAATTACAGGGAGAGCAGATATCGACTTTTTAAAATACTTAGTTTTCGATAAAGATTGGTTAATATTAACACAACTAACATATATATGGCCACCATTAAACATATTATTGATTTTGAGGAGCAATTTGTTGTTACTGTCGGTAGAGTGGGAGTAAGTATAAGTACAATGAACGCCGTGTTGTCAATATATTGGATAAGGGATGTATGTAGAGTTGTCGATCAGCTTAAAAAGATATATGTAATTTGCAAACTATATATAAAGTAGTTTCACGAAATATTTGTCAAAATGGTCAACGCAGCATCATCTTAGGTTAAACAATATTTCGACAAATCCACACCATAATAATTGGTGATAAGAATTAATTAAACAAGATTATTGAAATTCGCAGTTTACAGCGGATTTATTAATAAAAACATATTTTAAATCAAACTTTATTTAATTTAAATTTGTTATGCATTTCCAATTGACTAATATATATTGATAGTTTTGAATTATTAAAATAAACTTAAATATTAAATAATATTCAGTATTTAAATAATGTTGTCATTTGTAAAAACTAGATATCGCATACCATGTTTCATACCTTACAATAAGATAGCAAAATTTCAAATATACAATATGGGTCAAATCTAAATTAATATAATATTAACACAAAAATATTTAATAAACGTAAACACACATATTAAATTCATACCTGATCAAGTTTCCCAAAGAGATAACTGTAGTCTGAACTTAGCATGTTTAAATTCTTAGTGATTATATCGATTAAAATTCCAGTAGCAAAGCTAAAAATTACAATATAAATATAAATGGATATATATATATATACATATGTATTAAATGACAAACTTTTAATTTTTTTTTTACAAAAACAAATAATAAAATCGATAATGTCAGAAAACAATGTTGCATACATTAAACTAACCTTTTTCTGAAACGTGTGTATAACTCAGGCATTACACTAATAAAAGATTTACACCCTCCAAATTTGATCGGAATTGAGTTATCGATTGTTTTGTTGATAGGACTGAGAAATGCATTAAAATATTTTGTCCAATTCAACTAAAAGGAAAAAAACATTTTTTTACGAATAAAGTTGTTTTGGATGAACATTTAATTTAATTTAAATACAATACAATTTTTTTTTGACTAAACAAAAATTGACTAGTAATCAAACCACTGCACAGACATATCAAAAGATTTTTATTTTGATGTCCAGAATGCTATAAATGATTTTCATAACGATCCGTTACATTTCTGTAAATGATATCAAATGTAATGTATAACGACATTAATAAAGAATTATTAATAAGGAAAATCATATTTGGTTGAACAACAGCATCAAAATTAGAGATTTATAAATTTTAAAATGATTTAACTGAGTATAACTACGCACTATGCATCATTCCTTGTTTTTTCAAAAATAAACTAATAGTGAAACTTAAATAACGTTTTTGTTTTTTATGTGCTCTATTTTCATCTAGGCTATGTAAAATGTACTAAATCAACATGGTTTTTTAAGTACAAAGTCGAAAAGGGATAACTATAAGGAAATTGTAGGATCATAAAATAGTCACCGCTAAAACTGTGATAATTTTGAGAATATATCTTTATTTATATATTTATTTTAATGCGTAAAAATAAAGTTGCATTTGTAACTTTTAAAATCATATATAGACTACCAAATGTGAAGATCTTTTGATATTGTAATAACGTTATATTTATAATTTACTCGAAATAATTCATCTATATAATTTGTTATCTTTTATAAATTGAATGTTCTTTCAAAATTGATCTTATAGACACGTTTCTATATTTCTATATTTTAATTACAATGTCATAATATATACGGTGGTTGTTTGGCTTTTAATAGCATCATCGATTTGTGCCTTATATGTCGGTATTAGATGGCCTTTGATAGTCCCAACAATAATATCCGTTTGAATTTTTGGACATTTTATAAAACACTTGGACCATGTGTAATAATAAAATGTGGGTGCGAAAAGCATAAAACACCCAGTATAATATTATTATTTTCATATCATTAACAAATACGAAACATACCGAAAAATAATAAAACAACTCACTTGGGGAACTTTACTCTCTAAATAGGTTACATTAATCATGAAATTACAATCTGTTTCATTCTTATTTCTGACTGTTTTCTGAAATATTAAATAATACAGTGTGGCATAACATATAGTAAATATAGAATATATCAATAATATGGTAAACTATTACACAATTACACAGTGATTGTTGTATATAAACGTAACATTAATCGCATTTTTAGGAATTAATATAATATAAGAAAAAAATGTATGTAGGCTATGGTGGTCGAGAAGATTTTTTATTTTACTCAGTGTCTTTATCACTAAATACATGTGTTTATCATTAAACGTTTTTTTTATCATTAAACGTATTTGCTTATCATTAAACGTATTTGATTATCATTAAACGTATTTGTTTATCATTAAACGTATTTGATTATCATTAAACGTATTTGTGTATTTGTTTATCACTAAACACATGTCTTTAATACAAAAAACTTTCTCGGCCACCATAATAGTCGACTTAAAAGTTATTCATTTAGGGGAGCACTATCACTAGTGAAAAATACATTGTGGCTGAAAAGACTTTTATTGAACGCAGAACGCACTGTGTTTAATGATAAACACGCTTATACACGTTAATAAACGTTTATACATTCTCTAAAATGCCATTGATGTTAATAATTAGGTTTGTTTTCCATATTTATTTTCAAATAAGTATTTACTCTTCACAATTATTATGAACAATGGCCTAATGTGTCAACATCACTTTTTCTGTAATTGTGTACTCCATTTGCACACTAAAAATATCAACAAATAACAAATAATTAAAAAGTATAAAAAAAATATATATGTGAACCTAATTTCTATTGACAAGAACCTTTGGACAATACAGTACAATGATGTATTTGAAAATGTCGGCATACATTTCGAAACATTTCAAAGTTGTAGGTTTAAAATTGATATGGTTTTAGCCTTACATAAAAACACAAACGTATACAGCCATATCTATATTTTTAGAAATACTACAAATGTGGACATTTAGAGTATTTAATTTACTTCTGCTATGAATGTTTCCATCTCGAAAAATTCGTCTACTGAAGGTTTAAGTTTTTTATTATTCCAGATAATTCCAAACGTTTCTTGGATTAACTCCAATACACCCGTAATTGTTTTCTTGTAGACTGTTTGAAATTCTTGATTGATGCTATCAGTGTACATCTCTTTCTTGTAAGTGACCGATGGTGGATTCATCTAAATTAATATAATATTAAAATTATATAAATAAAATATAAAAACTTGTATTTAAAAAAAAAGTTTAATTTTTTGTGTAATATACAATTGTGTGTAGTATACTGTATACAGAGTGAGCCATAAGTTCAGTCTGGTTATCTAAATGTGATTGATATAAAAGTATGAATTATAGCCGACAGAAACATTAAATAATACAAATTATTATTTTGAATAACATGTTTATTTTTAAAGTAATAGATTTATTAGCATATTTACAAAGACTTATTAATTAAAAGGTTTCAAATTCGACTAGGGTCCACGGCTCGTTCATGGCTCGTTCATGAATCATGTGTGACTCATTTGTGACTCATACATCGTTCATGATTCCCAACAAAAAGAAGTCATGTGCCGTCAATTTATGAGATCGTGCAAGCCATTTAATTGAACTTGAGAGTTAGTGTTCAACCATTCACAAATAATCGCGCCATAAAGTGGTGCGGCACAATCTTGTTGGAAGTAGCGGCATTGACTTCGAACTCTGTGCTAAAATTCTTGTTTCGACATTTGTAAATATAGTTCTGAATTAACTATATTATCAAATAATATACAGAGCCGATGATGCCAGAAGAATCTATGTCAGTCTAAACGGTGACGCCAGGTCAGTTTTCTTTCTTTTCCATCACCACCACGGGGTTCTCATAAAACCATTATATACAATTGTGTTTATTGTCGTGACCTATAATCCTCTGACCACCAAATGCGACCAACAAATGTAATTTTTTGACAATTTTAGTGGAGAACTTTTCATCGAACTGCATCATTCTATCTGAGTCTCCATCATAACGTACTTCTACCATAGGCGGGAATCTGTTGTCACTTGTTTGGCTAATACCTGGTTTTTGAGACAAACGTCTAGTTTATTTTTGAGAACTATGTCGCAAACTTTCTATTAGTTTTTGTGTTTGTTCTTCCTGTTCGCGGATCATCATTGATGGTTCCAGTCTTTAGATTTTCTTGACTAACCAGGTAATGTTTCGGCCTTGGCCACGATTAATGTTAAATTAGTTTTCTGAACGGCGTGGCCCTGCCTCAGCTCCGTTTTCATTAGTTATGTTTTTAATGTTTCAAATCAGCTATTCTCTATAGTAATACGAAAAGCCAGGTTACTGTTAATTGAACGAACTTTAAACTTTAAAGTGAAGCTTTACCTGTCAATAAATTTAAATTGACTGTCTCGTATCTGGTATATCGTATTTGTATCTCGTATCTTGAACTAACGTAGTTTTGGTTATTATTACTTGTGTATCATACTTTTAAATCGATTGCATTTAGAAAATCTAACGAACTTATGGTTCAGTCTGTGTTAATAAAAATTTCACATATTATGTATTTAATGCAAGTTTTATTAAAGGATTAATAAGTATGCTAAATAAGTGTTTTTTAATAATATGTTAATTAATATGATAATAATTAATAGTAATAATAATTAATTATTCAGCTTGGTAGATATTTAGGATAACTAATATATATATTTTCAAAATTATAAATAAATAACAAATAATATATATTGATTATTAATATAAATGATATAATTAAAACAGATTTAATAGTTTTTTTTTTATTATATTAAACTATTTTAAAATATAAATTAATTATATATTAAACAAAATTTAATTAAATCGCTTTTCAATAAAATATTAATTAAATGTTATCGAATTTAATTAAATTATGTAAACTGAAATAAAACAAAAATAAAATAGATTAAATTTATAAACTAAATTATATTATTTTAAATAAGATAAATATTTTAATAATATAATAATATTCACTAAAGAAAGAGATCCACATGCTCGTCATACCCAGCAATGATCCACATATCCTTCATACCCAGCAATGATCCACATATCCGTCATACCCAGCAATGATCCACATATCCGTCATACCCAGCAATGATCCACATATCCGTCATACCCAGCGATGATCCACATATCCGTCATACCCAGCAATGAGACAATTTTTGCATTTCATTTTTTTGTGTAAATTTTTTTGAAAGACAATATGATATACGTTATTTAGCTTTGTTTAGGATACATAGCATTATTGTACACGTTTTCTTCGTGTATTTTAAATTCAAGAATGAGAGTATCAATTTTCATACCTAAATAACATAATATTTGCATATGTACACATTTGTTATATTATAACATATTTATTACACAAAATATAAATTATGACAAATATAGGACAGTAAATATATAACTTAGATTATTTCATGTGAATATTTATATATTTTAGTATAACATTATATATGTTAGAGCAGCAGCATAGTTATGCAAACTAAATTAAAACATATTATTAAAAAATATGGGAAATGCGTCAGATAATTAAAAATGAATTACTTCTTTGTATGTTTATTTATGTTATTCATTGTATACAATGAATGTAAACATATGCAAGCAGTTAACAATTATTACATAAACTATAAACACAGGATATAAGCACAGTGTAACAATAAGAAAATATAACTTACATAAATCATGGTCTGACTTGAATTTTTTCTCGAAACTCTTACGCCAATGTTGATAAAATTGGAAGATATTCTGTAATATCCAACTTTAGCCAGCATTGAAGGTAGTTCATTGTCGTACCGGTCAAAGTTAGTAGAAGGGGGCATTTTTAACATCTCGGAATACTTTTTCAGAAAATCTAGATCATTTGTTTTGTTCGGCGCTATACGAGTAAATAAAAGTATGAATACTTAAACAATTTTAATGCCATGCTTAAAACAATATAGTACATATATATATATATATATATATATATATATATATATGTGCGTGTGCATTTTACAATGTACAATATTATCAGTACCGAATTTTCTTTATATTTATCGAGTTTATTGAACATCCAATTCAACAAATATGCCTTACATAAAAAAATAGTTTCGGAATTAGTTATTTTATTATTATTAGTTTATACTAAATTTTTTCTACAATTTTTATTTTATGAATTTGAAAACAAGCAAGGCTTTTGTTGCTGCAAAACTGATATATTTAATAAATCTTATATACTAATTATTAATTAATAATATATACTCATGAATTAGGCAGTATGTACATGTTTTATGGAAACGTTTTATATGAATTGAATTATTTTTTTAAATTGCTACCAACACAAATAAGTAAATATATAAAAAAAAACATTATTTGCTTATTTTAAATTGCATATAGTATAACTCGCATTTGCCTAAAATAATAAAATTTCATGAGGTATTTCTGTTGCAAAAACATATCAAAAACAAAATATAACCGCACACAAATATTATTGAGAGCAATGTCGAGGTTTTTTGATATACATGAAAACATGCATAACATTTTGAAATATCATAAAATCGAAAATGTTATTTAACGTGAGACCTATTATAATTAATTAAAGTTGTTTACAATGAATCATCAAATATTATAGAAGAAAATACAATAAATAATTATCAATAGCACGTATTGATTTGCAATGCTTAATATATTAAATTAATATGTTGCATTTTTTTATTAAATAAAAAAAGTAAGATTTCTTAATAAATGTATATAAAACATTTTGCTTAGCAACTTTAAATTAAATCACCAATATTAACACAAAAGCCCTTTGAATGGCATTCCCAGATCCACCTCTTGTTACTAGTACAAACATCTTTCAAACATCTTCCCTAACGAATAAACTCATACATATACAAAATTTTTAAAAATTACATTAAAACAACATCACAATATCAAACGCCAAAAGCAGAAAACATCCAAAACAAACAGTGAAAAGTAAATGTATTTGACCAAAATGAAAAACTTGTTTTCATAATATTATAACGCATGTGTGAAATAACGTCGATGGTAGAAACATTAAAATAATGGAATGTCGCAAACAAAAATATAAGTTATTGGACAAACTGAAGCACCCATGTCATAAAGATCATTAGGCAGGGCATAAATCATATAACAAATTAGCTACAATAGTCAATTAAAACGTTTAAAAACGGCAGAACAGAAAATACCGAGAATAGGGTTTGGGTTAGGGTTAGTGTAACATGTAAATAATAATACTCGAACATTATAAAAATAGGAAAGAAGAAGTAAACATGAACATTTTTGTATATCGATTTGAAAGAAATTTATGTTTGCATGTATTAAAACACGTTACAATAAATTGCAACTTATTTTAAAATTTATTCTTGATAATAATTCATGATTTTTTATCAACAGATTTTATTGAATACTACGTTAAACGAAATTTCTAAATTTCCAATGTTTTCTAATGTTTAATTTTTCTAGTACTTTTTCGTTGTTTTTAAAATTATATCCAATTGAAGAAAACACTATCTTTATTCCGGTCGATATGTCGATTGTAATTCTATTGTATATTTGTACTTTGTAGTTTTTACTCGGTTGTTAAGTTTTATTAAATGGTATTCATTTAAGTAAAAAAATATGTAAGTTTTGAATGAATTTGATTATAAAATAAATAATGCTTATTATCGATTAAACAATTCATGAAATTAATACATTATAACAAATATTTATGACTTTTCTATTACTAAATTCTCTTTAAGTAGTTAGTTGACTTTCATTTATCCTTTTTATGTTACTTTTCCTAAACAATCATTATGTAATTATTGCACGTTTTTAACTTCGTCATTACTATTTAAATTATTATTTCAGTATATTTACAATGAATGGCCTATTATGACCACCATGCATGCAATTAACGTTTCATTAATAATCTATTAATAAATTAATAATCTACAACAAACAGATCATTAGCATATAATACGTTTATTAATGAAAATGCATAGTAAGTGAATATGAAATCTTTCAAATATTGAATTCTTCAAAAATTATATATTCTATCATACGTATCATAAAATCATATCATTTGTGCATATTTAAACATTTAATAATATACTTGTATAAATAGTATCCACAGTAGTAGATATTACTGCAGTTTATTCAAGAATTTAGAAATGCATACATCAATACTAGTTTTCTCATATAGGTAGCATCATGTTTTTCACCACATAATTTAGGAATTTTGTGCAAATATTTGTTATATATTTTAAGTAAATAGTTATTCTATTGATGTTACTCCACCTACATTCACTAAACGTTAGACATACGCAGTATAAAGGCCGATTACATGATCCAAGACTTACTATACTTCATGCAACTTTTATAAAGAAATTTAGCCTTTTCAAATGCGGGAGAATCCGACTTGGTGGAATTTTCTAGTATGCCTGAAAAAATTAACATATCAATGATACCATAGTTATTTTTGTACCACTAGGTATATGTATATATTGTCTTATAATTATATTATATATATCATGATACATTTACAATACACTAGATACAGAACATGGCTTTCACGCAATATATTGGCAAAATGAACTATTATAATCTTTACAAAATACAAATAGAATGTTCAGCACAAATTTCTAATGAATTATACATAATAATGATTTTTATCGAAGTATGCGATCTACAAATATAAATACATCTAGATGCATTATTTTGTCATATAATTTTTTTGCATAATATGTATATATATGTATGTTATTTAAGGGGATGTGATTTAGTTTAGCCCAGCTTACATTTATCCAGAAACATTTATTGATATTTATCTAACTATAGCTTTTGTTTATATGTTCATATGTTTGTATTCATCTAACCATATACATTTTAATTGAATCTAAGGGATTCCATGCCTTTCGAAAAACTTTAGTTTTACGAATTTTTTCATCTTTAAAATATTGATATTTTTCACAAAATTAATGGAAAGAAATAAACAATGCGTTTAATTAAACAAAACTTAAGGTACTATTACAAAGGCATGCTTTTCAATAGCAGTACATATATATTTACATATTATTTTAACATTTATGTTAATTTATTGACGGGACAGAACTTTATAATTTGTTGAAAGCTTTAACAAATTTTAATAATAAAAAAGATAAAAGGCTTTATCAATTTGAGTATTGTTAATATTGTTATATTATTATATCAATTTTATTCATACCATTGTCAAGTGTACTTTCTATAATTAATTGTTTTGAAATTTGACAACAAAACAAATATTGGTTTGGTTTTATAAACAGATTAAATAAATTTTGATAAATTTTGTTTAATTTCAAGGTCAAAATAAATGATTTGCAATTTAGAAGGAGTGTTTCAAACTAAATTATAAAAAAATAAATTTTAACCACAACATACAGGGATAATTTGTTGCTTAGTGATGGGTAAGTATTTACCTGAATGTTTCCTAGTAATGAGAACTAATAATGGACTAAACAGATGTAGATATTATTGTAAAAAAACAATTATTATGTTATAAAAATTAATAATAACAACGTAAACATTCCTATACTCAACCAATATGGACAGTATAATAATATATATATATATGGTCAACAGATACACAGCATCGCTTATTATTAGTTTATACAACATTAAACGATATTTAAAGCACCATACCATTTTATATTAGATTTTTTAAACTTAATCATTTCAGTGATACATTTTGTTTTCTATTGACACTAGAATAATATCACGCAACAGTTTTGCTAGTTCAATATACTGAAAATTAACAATTAAATGTTTCTTATTAATTTCATTGCTTAAAAATATGATATGCAATTTGGATAATAATAGTGACGATACTCTTTTGAAACGTTTATAGTCATGTATACGATTAAAATTAGTAAATGTATTTAATTTTTAAAGATTTACAATAAATGTTTTCAACTTACAAGCTGTTGTTATTTAACAATATTAATACATGAAAAATGAATTCTCGTTATCATTGATTGAAAAATTACCACAAAAATGTTAACACTTTTTGTGGAACAAATGTTCTGTATCTTGGAATTTAATCAAAATTATTATTAAATTTAATTATCAAATTGTTATTATTTATATGACATTTTTAATAATAAGCGATGTGAATATTTCGATTATCTTTTAGAAATGTTTAGGCAATTTAAAAGTAAACTGTTTATGACGCCCAATTTACTTTAACTAATTTTCCAATGCTATTTTTAAAGCGAATAACACTGATACACACCGTTTGGTATACAACATGTACAAATATATACGTCGGTTAAAACTGTTGAAAACCGATAGTGATTTCAGTGAAGTAATGTGACATGTGAATTGGCCTGTGTCTTGAGTACATTTCATGTGATATCATGTATACATATATATATCTAATTATTACATTTTACTTTAAAGCAAATCCAATTGTTCTGTGGCTGAGCCATAGTTACATCATTTTGAGCTGAAATAATAAATTACTTACGTTTAGCGTGAACAGATAAATCGTTTTGTAGTACACTGATAGTACTATACGAATCGTCTTCTTCATATGTTAGAAAATTCTTCTTAAAATTACCACATGCAAATTGGTAAAAGTTGTCACATGGGCTAACTGATTCATCCATATTTTTGATGATGTAATTTGCTGTAAATGTATGAAATATTTATTCTTATACTCACACGCACATAAATATATTTATCAAACACATGTTATTAATAGTAATTGTTATGAAATAGTTTGGGATTCACTATGGATTTAGGGCCTATGATTATTTTGTATGCATATATAAACTTCTATATTTTTCCTTGAACTTTTCCATACTATAGTTTTTCTGTTTGTCACTTGTTCTTCTTGTTTCCTTTTATCAGTTACTTGTCTGTTGTTTTTGACGTTGATGTTTTTTATGTTGATGTCATTTTAGTTTGGTTACGCACTGTATTAGAGAGTCTCCATGTTCTATTTGTTTCCATTATAGAACTGCATCTAGTACAGACCTTTTCCTCCAGTTCTATGGTTTATAGGACTTCACTAATAGCCGCTGTTATAAATAAATAATATATAATAATAATAAATGTATGTATAAAAACATAAAAAAAGAGCTACCAATATATTAAAATATATTAATTATATATAATAACTAATATAAAACACATTTTGTTGCATTTACTAAAGATTTTTAAAGTTTAATTTCGGAAATGTTTTAACATTATAAAATTGTAACAATATTTAGTATAGCAATATGAAAACTATTAATGTGACAACTGTTATGTTATATTTTGTTTCAACCAATAATAAACACTTACCCTTGTCTATGCATTTGTTAGAAAGACACATATTAACATTTCGTTGAGGAGCAAGCAAAACGGGTAAGCCAACGAGTAATACTAGAATTAAACTGATAAAAACAATTGCCAATATGACGAGAATGAATTTTTCACGTTTAGAAAAAGTGGGTTTTTTGTGGTCTTTTGAGGTTTCCACTGCAATATTACAGTCATTAGTTGAATCCATCCTTAAGGAAAATATAGATAAAAAGGTACTGAGCTTTAACAAAATATATTGAAGTTAATAATATTGTACGCGCAACTTATATATGTTGAATAACATTTGACCCAATTCAAACCGTTTTAAGAACTTCAACAAGCATTTAATAGCCCTTGGCCACGACAATTAAAGTATTACTCTGATCGTGAACCGCTATGCAAACTAAAGTATAACATTATTTACGAATATGGCTGATGCTCTCATGAGTATTGTGTATGTGAAGTAAACTATATAAGAGCGATGGAAATAAATGTGGATAGTTAGTGTTTCAATGCAACATTTAAAACATAATCACTGAAACACATGAATTATGTTATCTCTGTCAAATCAAGCGACTGTTAGCATTATTATTAGTACATATTTATTAATTGTTTATAGCTATTACATTGTGTTATACCATCCCATTTTTATATGTTAATTTTTAAACGTCTAAATACCCCAAAACCATATTGCGGTTCAACTTGCAAAAAATTAATTAATTTTTTTTTGAAATTTATTAGTTATTGACTGAACTTCAATATACATTGAACAGCAATATACCTTAATGAATCAATATACATGCTAAAACACAATGGAAGTACTGTTTAAAAATGGAACCGCAATACGCCACGTCTTCGGGACTCACGATCCTCAGCCTTATGGCGTATTGCGGTTCAATTTGTTAAACAGTAATAATACATTGCAATTGATTTAGTAATACGCGCAATATCGTCAGGCAGAACAATTATCATACATCAGCTCTTTATTAAAGCAAGTACATATATTATTTAAATTGTAAAATTATAAGTTGTCATGTAGTAAACATACAATTTATCTATATTTACACATTCAGTAGATAGAATTTATTGATGTTTTATAAATCGTTAATGAAAGTGTTCTTGAAAAATTCAGATCATTTGAGCCAAGCAATACAAATTGAAAAGACATTTATATTGATCGATTGAAATCACTATGTTATAGCAATTGGTATAGGGGTGGCTAAATCTTTCTACATGAAATAAATAACTTTTTATAAATTATTTGACCGATTAAAAATAATATTTGTGCAAATTATTTGTTTTTCAAATAATCTATTATTTTTAAATAACCAATAGATACTCAATCGATTTGCAATTATATTTAATAAAATCAATTTTTAGAATATAGATAATCGCATGGTTGTTTATGAACAATATCTATATTTTTTAATTTTTATTTAAATCATAATGTTCATATTTTTAATTATTGGATATAAGCGTTATTTTCTAGAATCACAAATAAATATTTGTAAAATAATTCTAATAAATTACATCAATCGATTTTACAGATTTAAATTGAAAAAAAGAGTTAGGAATGGATCAATACGGAATTTCTCCAACATGATAGTTCAGATTAATTCACAAATAAATAAAGTGATGTAATGGTTAATATATATATTGTATATATATGCCAAATGTAATATTTGTGATTTTCTTATTGTAATTTGTAATTCGCTTCACAAATTTACGTGAAATAAATAAATGTATGTGCTTAAGACCTGAAAAGAAAACGAAAAAATCAATTATGAAATTGAATATTTTGTAAAAAAACTCGAATTATTGTACGTAATATTTCAGTGAGGCTATATTGATAGAACAGTCACTTATTTTTATTAAAACTTGTAGCCAGAAGTACTCTAATATAAATGAAAGATTAGCAGCTGTTAGCTTTTATACTACTATCTCAGATTACTAGTAATATGGGGAGAGCTGGTTTATATATTGTATTTGCATTATTTACAAAACGTATGCGATGTATTTTTTAGGTACCAGTGTTCTTATCATTTGAAATCTATTTTTGAATAAATATTTATGTATGAATATATAATTTTATAATAAAACTTATTATTTTCTACATTATTTTACAAAAAATATCCTAAAAGAGATGGATAATATTAATATATTATTCATTATAGCATAATAATATAATAATGGCTTTTAATAATGACACAAGCATACTGGTGACATTTAACATATACACAGAGATATCCGAGTCGTACTAGAATGTACAGGTAGGCATGGGAGGAATATTAAGTCTAGAATAAAAAATGACTTGAAAATCATAAGAGTTAAAGGATTTGAAAATAGAGTTTTTTAGTCTTGTCGTACTCTCGATGTTTGTTGCCTGGTTAAGTACTGTATCCAGAGCAGCGAGAAGATGGGAGAATATAGTGCAGCATGTGGGCTATTCGGATTATCTTGTTTGTCATGTTTTGACAGAGACTTTGTGGGAAATCTTTGAGATTTACTTTTGGTGGAGTACCGATTATCCGATCAGGTCTTCTCGCGACTTTAATGAGACTGTTGAGGTTAGATTGTGAAAGGTTGCAAAAGGCTGGAAACCCATACGTCATAAAAGATCGGATGAGGGTATTGTAGACGGTCCATAGTTTGTGTTGGTGGACCGATGTTCTTAAGTATTTTAATGTAAAACAGCCTTCGATTTGCTTTGGTGACAGCGGTGTCCACGTGTCGGTCCCATCGCATGTTGGTGGCTATGTTTATGCCCAAAAGTTTTACGTTTTTGACTTGCTCAATAGTATTGTTGAATATTTTGATAGGTTGTGCGATGATTTTTCTTTTTGTGTTTATCACCACTTCCTTTGTTGTGGACATGTTAATTTCGAGACTGTTTTCTCTTGACCAATTCAGAAGATGCGTAAACGCCTCTGGTATTGTGTCTTCGTCGCCGCTACGGAGCGTGTGCGTGTAGGTGAGGTTGTCGACGTATTTTGTGATGTTTGTATTACGGTGCAAAGTTTCCAGGATGTCTGTCATGCAGGCAAAGCAAAGAGGTGCTAGGATGCTACCCTGAGGTACGCCACTGGTGATGAGCGACCAGTCAGAGAGGGCATTCTGTTCCGGACTCGTTGGAGGCGGTCTTGGAAGAAGTCGAACATCCAGGTAATAAGCTGTTTACATCACATCAATTTAATTAATTTATTTAACATGAAGAAATTGCTCAAACTGCAGCGTCTTGATCTGGATCGAAGTTCTTCTATTACCGCTAAAGAATAGAAATACTGGTTGCGTAGTTTTAAAAACTTTATTGCAGAATGCGGGGAACATGCTCCCGATAAGCACTGGACTCTACAGTATACGAATTTATAGAAGTCTGTACGTCTTTTGATGACGCTGTATTCATTCTGACCGACATCTATGTGAAGACTTCGAATGAGGTTTTCTCTCGCCATCTTCTAGCTACCAGACGACAACAGTCAGGTGAATCACTGGACGAATTTGTACAGGCTCTCCGCACACTAAACAAATATTGCAATCTGAAGGCGGTATCCACTGAACAGTATCGAGAGGAGTTAATACGGTACTCTTTTATCAGCGGTATTGGTTCGTCCCTCATACGCCACCGTTTGCTCGAAAATTCAACACTCACACCTACAAGCCCTGGATCTCGCACAGAGGAACTCTGAATTCTACGCTTTACCGATGAGGCATGTCGCTACAACGACTCTTACTTACGCAGAGCATTCTCAGACTACCGCTAAAAAATCAGACGACTCAATTCTGCCAGCCACTCAGTCATCTAAGGAATGTTACCTTTGTGGTATATTATTCCATAATAGAAGAAACTGTCCAGCCCGTGACTTCACATGCAATACCTTCGGAAAGAAAGGAAATTTTTTGAAAGTATGCATTGCCAAAGGTAGTGACAGATACCGTGACAAGAAGAGAACTATCGCTGTTTTGTTCACTCCTACCCTATGTGTAACTATGGCTGTAGTACCCAAAAATGTATCCTACGCTGCATCTGAGGTCTCCATTAACGGTCAGAGCTTTGTTTACACTTATTTACTCGGCAAGCTCTGACAGCTTCATCACTGAAGAGGCTGCTCGCAGACTTAATATCGTGACCCAATCAACTACGCAGGACGTTTGTATGTCACAGACTGGTCTAAACTCGAAGACTGTCGGTTCCGGTAAGGTCGATCTAATACTCAATAATAATGAGTAGGGCTCATGTTGGTATTTTGAAAAATCTGTGCAGGGGGTGAGATAGCCCAGTCGGTTAAGGCGCTGGTGACTGAGTATGAAGGTAGCGGGTTCGAATCCCAGCAGTGTACCTTAT